>CM053031.1:84879899-85132586 GCA_028564925.1 Lithobates sylvaticus
CGGAAAAAAAAACCCAAAAAAAAAAAACAAAAAAAAAAAAAAAAAAATTTTATAAAAAAAATTTTTTTTATTTAAAATTTAAAAATTTTTTTTTTAAAAAAAAAAACCCCTTTTTTTTTTAAAAAAGGAAAAAATTGGTTTTTTAAAAAAAGGGAAATTTTAAAAATTCCAAAAATTTTTTAAAATTTTTTTTGCCCTTTTTTTTTTAAAATTTTTCCCCAAAAAACCCCCCCCCCAAAAAAAATTCCCCCCGGGGGGAAAGGGCCTTTTGGGGGGGTTTTTGGGGGTTGGGGAAAGGGCCCAAGGGCCCCCAAAAAAAGGGGGGTGGAACCCCCAAAAAACGGGGGGGGGCCGGGGGGGTTTGGGGGGGGGGCCCCCCGGAATTAAAACCAAAATTTTTTCCCCCTTTTTTTTTTTTTTTTTTTTTTTTGGGGTTTTTTTTTTTTTTTGGGGGGAAAAATTTTAAAAAGGGGGGGGGGGAAAAAAAATTTTTTTTTCCCCCTTTCCAAACCCCCCCCTTTTTTTTTTTAAAAAAAACCCCCCCCCCCAAAAATTTTTTAAGGGGGGGGTTTTTTTTAAAAAAAAAGGGGGAAAAAAAAAACCGGGGCCCCCCCCAAAAAAAAAAAAAAAAAATTTTAAAAAAAAAAAAAAAAATTTTGAAATTTTTTTTTTAAATTTTTTAAAAACCCCTTTTTTAACCCTTTTTTTTTTTTTTTTTTTTGGGGAAAATTTTTTTAAAAAGGGGGGAAATTTTTAAAAAAAAAGTTTTTTAAAAAAAATTTTTTTGGGGGAAAAAATTTTTTTTTAAAAAAAATTTTTTTAAAAAAAAATTTAATTAAAGGAAAAAAAAAGGAAAAATTTTTTTAAAACCCCCAAAAAAAAACCCCCCCGGGGGCCCTTTAAATTGGTTTTTTAAAAAATTTTTTTTAAAATTAAAAATTTTTTAAAATTTTTTTTTAAAAAAGGGTTTTAAATTTTTTTTTTTTTTTTTTTAAAAATTTTTTAAAAATTTTTTTTTAATTTTTTTTTTTTAAAAATTTTTTTTTTTTCCCCAAACCGGGTTTTTTTTAAAAGGGGGTTTTTTTTAAAAAAAAAAAAATTTGAAAAGGGGGGGGTTTTTTGGGGGTTTTTTTTTTTTTTTTTCCCCCAAAAAACCCGGGGTTTTAAAAAAAAAATTTGGGGGCCCCCCCAAAGGGGTTTTTTTTGGGGGGTTTTTGGGGGGGGGTTTCCCCCCCCTTTTTTTTTCCCCCCCGGGGGCCCTTTTTTTTCCCCCCCTTTTTATAGGGAAAAGGGGGGCCCCCTTTTTTGGGGGGGCCCGGGTTTTCCCCTTTTTTGGGGGGGGGGGGGTTTTTTTTTTGGCCCGGGCCCCCCCGGCCCCCCAAAAATTTCCATGGGGGGAAACCCCCCCCTTGGGGAAAACCCCTTTTTTGGGGGGTTTTTGGGGGAAAGGGGGGGGGGGGGCCTTTTTGAAAAATTTTAAAAAACAAAGGGGTTTTTTTTTAAGGGTTTTTGGGGAAAACCCCCCGCCCAAAAAAGGGTTTTTTTTCCAAAAAAGGGGGTTTTTTTTTTCCCCCCAAAAGGGGGGGGGGTTTTTTGGGGGGGGAAAAAAGGGAAAAAAAGGGGGGTTTTTTTAAAAAAAAATTTTTTTTCCTTTTTTATTTTTCCCAATCCCGGGGGGAAAAAAAGGCCCCCAAAACCCCCCCTTTTTTCCCCCCCCCAAAAAATAAATTTGGGGCCCAAAAACCCCTTTCCCCCTTTTCCAAAAAAGGTTTTCCCAAAAAAAATTTTTTCCCCCCCGGGGGCTTTGGGGGCCCCCCGGGGGGCCCCCTTTTTTAAAAGGGGGGGCCCCAAGGGAAACCCCCCCCCCCCGGCCCTTTTCCCCGCTGGGGAGACCCCCGGGGCCAAACCCCCCCAAAAAAAGGTTGGGCCCCCAAATTTTGGGGAATTTTTTGGGGGGAAAGGGCCTTTTTTTTTTTGGGGGAAAAAAAGGGGGGGAAAAATTTTTTTTTTAAAAATTTAAAAATTTTTTTTTTTTTTGGGGGGGGGTTTTTGGGGGGTTTAAATTTTTGGGGGGGGGAAAAATTTTACCCCCGGGGTTTTTTTTGGGTTTTTAATTTTTTTTTTCCCCCCCGGGGGGCCCCCCCCCGGGGTTTTGGGGGGAAAAAAAGGGGCCCGGGCCCCTTTTGGTTTGGGTTTTAAATTTTTCCCCCAAAGGGGGGGGGGGGGGGGCCCCCCCCCTTTTCCCCCCCAAAAAACCCCAACCCCCGGGGGGGCCGGTTTTGCCCCGGGCCCCCCAGTTTTTTAAAAAAAAGGGGAAAAACCCCCCGGGGGGGGGAAAAAAAAACCCCGGGGGGGGTTTTTTTCCAAAAAAAGGGGGGTTTTTTTTGGGGGGAAAAAAAAAAAAAAAAAAATTTTAAAAAAAAAACCCAAAGGGGGGCCCCCCCCCCCCAAATTCCAAACCCCGGGGCCCAAAACCCCCAAACCCCCCCCCAAAAGGGAAAATTTTGGGGGGTTTTTTCCCCCCCCTTTTTTTTTTGGGTTTTTTTTCCCCAAAAAAAAACGGGGGGGGTTTTTTTTTTTTTTGGGGTTTTTTTTTTTAAATTTGGGGGTTGGTTTAAATTTTAAATTTTTTAAAAAAAAAAAAAAGGGGGCTTTGGGCCTTTTTTTGGGGGGTTTTTTCCCCCCTTTCCCCCCCGGGGGGGGGCCCGGGGTTAAAAATTTTTTTAGGGCCTTGGTTTTTTGGGGGGGGGGGACCCCTTTCCCCCTTTTGGGGGGGAAAAAAAAAAAAACCCCCCCCCCAAATTTTCCCCCCCAAAACCCCCCCAAACAATTTTTTGGGGGGTTTTTCCCCCCCCCGGGGGGGGGGTTTTTTTTGGGGTTTTGGGTTTTGGGGGGGGGTTTTTTGGGGGGGGGGGGGGGGAAAAGGGGGGGGGAAAGGAAAAAAGGGGGGGAAAAAACCCCCCCAAAAAGGGGGGGGGTTTGGGGGAAAGGGAAAAAACCCAAAAACTTTTTTTTTTTGGGGGTTTAAAAATTTTTAAAAAGGGGTTAAAAAAAGGGTTTTTTTTGGGAAAAAGGGGGGAAAAAGGGAAAAAAAAGGAAAAAAATTCAAAATTCGAAATTTTTTTTCCCCCTTTTTTTTAAAAAAAAAAAAATTTTTTTGAAAAAAAAAAAAGGGGGAAAAAGGGGAAAAGGGGTTATTTTTAAAAAGGGGGAAAAAAAAACCCAAAAAAAAGGGGGGGGGTAAAAAATTAAAAGGGGCCCCGGGGTTTTTTTTACCCAAAAAACCAATTCCGGGTTTTTTTTTTAAAAAACCCCAAAAAAACCCCCCCTTTTTAAAACCCCCCCCCCCTTTTTTTTTTTTTTTGGGGGGGTTTTTTTTGTTTGGGAAAAACCCCGGGGGGGAAAAAAAACGGGGTTTTAAAAAAACCCCCCTTTTTGGGGGGGGAAAAAAAAAAGGGGGGGGGGGGGGGGGGGGGGGGAAAAAACCCCCTTTTTTTTTTTTTTTTTGGGGGGGGGAAATTTTAAAAAAAAAGGGGGGAAAAATTGGGGGTTTTTTTAAAAAAGGGGGGGTGGTTTTTAAAAAAAGGAAAAAAAAGGGTTTTAAAAAAAAACCCCCAAAAATGGCAATTTTTTTAAAATTTTAAAAAAGGGGGGGGGGAAAACCCCAAACCCCCCCAAAAAAAAAACAAAAGGTTTAGGGGCCCCCCCGGGGGGGGGGTAATTTTCCCCCGGGGGGGGGGGAAAAGGGGGGGAAACCTTTTTTTCCCAAAAATTGGGGAAATTTTGGGGTTTTTTTAAAAAGGGGGCCCGGGGAAAAAGGGGGGGGGTTTTTAAAAATTTTTAAAAACCCAAAAAACCCGTAATAAACCCTTTTTTTAACCGGAAAAAAAAATTTGGGGCCTAATTGGAACCCCAAAGGGGGGGGGTTTTTTAAAAATTGGGGTTTTTTTAAAAAAAAAAAGGGGGGTTTTTTTTTTTAAAAAAAAAAAAAACAACGGGGGGGGTAAAAAAAAATTGGGTTAAAAAAAGGGGGGGGTTTTTAAAAAAGTTTCCCGGTTTTTGGGGAAAAATTTTAAAAAAAATTTTTTTTAAAAAATTTTTTAAAAAAGGGGTTAAAAGGGGGGGGAAAATTTTTTTAAAAAAAAAAAAGGGGGGGGGGGTTGGGGAAAATTTTTGGGGGGCCTTTTTTTTTTTTTTTTTGGGGAAAAACCCAAATTTAAATTTTTAAAAAAAAAAGGGGGGGGGGGGGGGAAAAAAGGGGGGGGTTTTTAAAAAAAAAAAATTTTTTCCCCCCGAAAGGGGGTTTTTTAAGGGGCCCCCTTTAAAAAAAAACTTCCCAAAAAGTTTTGGGGGGGGGTTTTTTTTAAAAAAAAAATTTTTTTTTTGGGGGGCCCCCGGGGGGGGGGAAAAGGAAAAAAAAGGGGGGGGGGGGGAAAAAAAGGTTTCCCCCCCTAAAAATTTTAAACAAATTTTTAGGGGTAAAAAATTAAGGGAAAATTAAATTTTTAAAAAAAGGGGGGGTTTTTTAAAACAAGGGGGTTTTAAAAAAGGGGAAAAGGGAAAAAAAAAAAAAGACCAAAAAAAAGAAAATTAAAAGGGTTTAATTGGAGGGAAAAAAAAAAAGGGGGGGGGGAAAAAATTTAAAATTTTGGGGGAATTTTAAAGGGTTTTGGGGGGGGTTTTTTAAAATTTAAAAAAGGGGGGGGGGTTTTGGGGGAAAAAAAGGTTTTTTCAAAAGGGGGGAAAAAAAAAAAAATTGGGGGGTTTTTAAAAAAAAATTTTAAAAGGGGAAAAAAATTTGGGAAAAAAAAAATTTTTTTTTTAAAAAAATTTTGGGGGGAAAAATTTTTGGGTTGTTAAAGGAAAAAAAGGGGGGGGGAAAAAAAAAAAAGGGGGAAAATTTAAAAAACCCGGGTTTAGGGTTTTTAAAAAAAGAGGTTGGGGGGGCCAAAAAAAAAGGCCCCCAAATAAGTAAAAAAAAAAAAAGTAATTTTTAAAAAAAAATTTTTTTTAAAAAAGGGGGGGTTTTGGGTTTTTTTTTTTCCCGTTTTGGTTTTAAAAAAATTTTTTTTGGGGTTTTAAAAATTTTTTTGGGCCCTTTTAAAAAAGGGCGAAAAACCCCCAAAAAAAGGGGGGGTTTTGGAAAAAAAAAAACCGGGGGGGGGGGTTTTTGGGGGGGGTTAAAAGGGTTAAATTTTTCCCCTTTTTTGGGCCCGGGGGGGGGGGGAAAGGGGGAAAAGGGGTTTTTTCAGGGGGGAAAAAAAAAAAACCCCCCTTTTTTTTTTTTTTTAAAAAAAAAAAAGGGGGGGGAAAAAAAAATTTTGGGGGGAAAAAAGGGGGGGAATTAAACCCTTTTTCAACTTGGGCCCGGGGCCCCGGGGGGGCCCAAAAAAACCCCCCCCCTTTTTTGGGGGCCCCCCCCTTTTAAACCCCCAAAAACCCCCCCCCCCAAAAAACCCCCTTTAAAAGGGGGGGGGGGGTTTTTTTTTTTTTTGGGGGTTTTTGGGGAAACAAAAAATTTTTAAAAAATTTTTTTTAAAAAAAAAGGGGGGGAAAAAAAGGGGGAAAAAAAAAAAAAGGGGAAAAGGTTTTGGGGGGGGAAAAATTTTTTTGGGGAGGGAAAAAAAAAGGGCGAAGGGGGGTTTTTTAAAAAAAAAAAGGGGGGAAAAAAAATGGGGAAGGTTTTTCCCAGAACCGGGGGGTTCAAGGGGTTTCCGGGCCTTTTTTTTTTGGGGGGGGGGGTTTTTTTTTGGGGGGAAAAAAACCCCAAAATTTTTTCCCCCCGGGTTTTCCCCCAAACCCAAAACCCCCGGGGGGCCCCTTTTTTTTAAACCCCAAAAAAGGGGGGGGGGGGGGGGAAAAAATTTTTTTAAAAAAAACCTTTTGGAAAAAAAAAAAGGGGCCCCCCCTTTTTGGGGGGGGGAAAAATTTTTTTTAAAAACCCTTTTAAAAAAAAATTTTTTTTTTTTTTTTTTTTGGGGAAATTTTTTAAAAAGGGTTTTTTTTAAAAATACATTAAAGGGTTTTTTTCCGTTTTGGGAAGGGAAAAAACCCAAAAAAAAAGGGGGGAAAAAAAAAGAAAGTTTTTTTTCCCCCGGAAAAGGGTTTTCGGGTTTTTTTTTTTTTTAATTTTGGTTTTTTTTTAAAGGGGGGGTTTTTTTAATTTTTAAAAAGGGGGAAAAACCCCCTTTTTTTTTAAAAACCCAAAAGGGAAAATTTTTGGGGTTTTGTTTTGGGAAAAATTTTTTCCCCTTTTTTTTTAAAATTTTTTTTCAATTGTTTAAAAGTTTTTTTAAAATTTTTTGTAAAGGGGGGAAAAAATTGGGAAACCAATTAAAAAAAAAGGGGGGGGGGAAAAAAAAAAGGGGGGAAAAAAAATTTTTTTTTAAAAAAAAAAGGGGAAAAAAAAAAAAAAAAATTTTAAAATTTTTTTAAAAAAAAGGGAAGGTTTTAAAAAAAAAAAAAAAAAAAAAAAAGGGGGGAAAAAAAATTTTTTTAAACCCCCTAAAATTTTTTCCCCCCCCCCAAATTTATTTTCCCTTTTTTCCCCCTACGGGGTTTTTCCCCCAAAAAAAAAAAAAAATTTTTTTGGGAAAAAAAAATTTTTTTTTTTTCCCGGGGAAATTTTTTTTTTTTTAAAAATTTTTAAAAACCCCCCCTTTAAAATTTTCAAATTTTGGGGTTTTTTTTAAAAAAAATTTTTTTTTTAAAAAAAAAAAAACCCCCTTTTTAAAAAAAATTTAAAAAAAAAAAAAAAAGGAAAAAAGGGGGGGGGAAAAAAAAATTTTTTTCCCCCTTAAAAAAAAAAAATTTTAAAAATTTTTTTTTTTTTGGGGGCCCCCAAATAAAAAGGGAACCTTTTTTTAAAAAAAAAAAAAATTTTAAAATTTTTTTTTTTAAAAATTTTTTTTTAAAAAAAAATTTCCCCTTTCCCTTTTTCCCTTTTCCCAAAAAAAAGGAAAAAATTTTTTTGGGTTTTTTTTTTTTAAAAAATTTTTTTGGGGAAAAATTTTTTAAAAAAATTTTTTTTTTTTTTTTGGGGGGGAAAAACAAACCCCCCCCCCTTTTTTTTTCCCTTTTTTTAAAAAAATTAAAAAAAAAGGGGGGGGGTTTTTAAAAAAATTAATTTTTTGGGGCCCCGGAACCCCCCCCCCAAAAAGGCCCGGGGCCCCCCCCCCCCGGGGGGGGGGTTTTTGGGGAAAACCGGCCGGGAAGGGAAAAAAAAACCCCCCCCCCTTTTTTTTCCCCCAACTTTTTTTTTTTTTGGGGGGGGAAAAAAATTTTTTTTTTTTTTTTTCCCCTTTTGGGAAAACAAAAAAATTTTTTTTTTAAATTTCCCCCAATTTAAATTTTTAAAAAAAAAATTTTTTTACCCCTTAAGGGGTTTAAAAACCCCCCCAAAAAAAAAATTAAAAAAAAAATTTTTTCCGGGGGCCCCCCCGGGGGGGTTTTTTTGGGGGGGGGGGCCTTTCCTTAAAAAAGGGTCTTGGGGGCCCTTTTTTTTGGGGGGCCCTTTTTTTTGGGGGAAAAAAAAAGGGGGGGGGGGGGGGTTTTTTTAAAAAAACCCTTTTTGGGGCCCCTTTAGGGCCCTTTTTGGGGTTTTTTTTTAAAAAAAAAAAAAAATTTTCTTTTGGGGGGCCCCCCCCAAAAAATTTTTTAAAAAAATTGGGCCCCCGGAAAAATTTTTAAAAAAAAAAAGGGTTTTTTGGGTACCATGGCAGAGCATCAGAGTTGACACCGGCAGCGGAGGGTGCAGGATGCTGCAGAGGGAGCAGGAGCCACATAAGCTGATGCTTCCTCTGTAGCTCCAGCTCCTGTCCCAGGTGGAGTGATACCAAGTGCACTCCACCTCTAATCCTTTTCTAATCCTTTTCTAGCAGACTAGAGAGCAATGCCAACAGTAGCTGCAAGAAGAAAAGACACAACTGACATAAAACTTGACATAGAGTGCTTTGTAAAAATTAAACAAAGTCAATGTTCGCACTAGCGTCATCCACTCTTTGTTTTTGGGATTAAACAGTGTGCAAACATTCAATGGAGCTTGTTCACACAAAAAATGATTATCCTGATTGTTGTTTAAAATCTTCATTTAAAATAAAAAATTCTTAATTTTTAACCATTTAATTTCATTTTGGCCTCCAACCGGCTGCCAAATCACTTAACCTCCTTGGCAGTAATTCCTAGTGTGGCTCGGGGTTAATTTTTAGTACCAAAAGCGGTAACCCCGAGCCACACTCAGGATTACAATGCAGTAACCCTGTACTGTTACTTACCTTGTCCCTACGGTCAACGCTGTATCCTGGCCTAGGCCAGCACTTTGTAGGGGGGCAGCACAGAAAGAGTCCCCGCCGGCTTGCGCTACACTTCTAGTGTAGCGCCAGCCTTATGGGGTGGACTGGGCTGAGAGGCAAATTAGTCTAGCGCCCCCATAAAGTGGCCGCACTGCTTCCGTTATGCGTTCCGCAACTGTGGGGGGAGGGTGGGGGCGCCGCTTCTAATTTTGACTGTCCCATCATCCTGGACCACAAACCTTCCTCACTGAGATATATGTTTTCTGCTGCACCATTGGCATGGTTATATCTTCTTAGTCCTCTCCATAAAATTATCAGAAATTTGTGCTTAAAGTAGAACTATAGGCAACACTTTTTTTTTTTTTCATTTTGGATAGCGTTATAACCCCTGTCAGTTTATTTTTTTACCATCCCTGTCCCATTGCAGATATTTCCCTTCACTTCCTGCCCCATAGCCAAACAGGCTAATTAAGGGAATCCATTGCCCCCCCCCCCCCCCCCAGGCCCCCAGGGCAGGTCTTAAACAGCAAGGGGTGTGTCATTGACAGGAAGGGGTGGGGCATATTTAAATTAGGGGGTACACAAGTTTAGTCAAGCCTAGGGCAGCACAAAACCTAAATACACTACAGCCTACGATCCCCCGATGTCCTCCTGCTGTGTCCTCCAGCCGATGCATCTGTCTTCCAGGTTCCCTTCCCTGCGAGCGCCAAAACACAGGGGGTCGGGAAATTCAAAAAAGTTCAAAGCATAACATACACACAATATATTGTAATCTGTACATTACATTACTGTATCAAAACATTTCACCTCAGTTTCCTGTGTGCTTTGTCCAGTGCCCTGCCTGCACTTTTAAAAAAAATTCTGCCTGGAAACTTGAGAAGGTCCATGGCATCTAAAAAGCGGTTTTAGACCAGCTAGAAAACAGCTAGAAAACAGTGATATCGAATTAGAATCACTTGCAGAATTGAGCGATAGTGATTCGTGGGGAAATTCGTCATCAAACACTGAAAGTGACGACAGTGACGATTCTGCGACTGAGCTCAGTGATGTGCGAACTTGGTGCTCTATTGACTGTGGTACGAAAGTATGGTTGTGGTATGAAAGTAGACATTGAACATGACAACCCCTTGGCAAACTTACAATTATTTCTGACCGATGAGGTTATTGAAAAATTTTTTACTGAGACAAACCGGTACAAAGAGCAACAATTAGCTACTACGCATAGGAAGTTTCCAAGAAGCAGAAAGTGGGAACCAGTGACCAAAGATGACATTTGGAAATTTCTGGGCCTAATAATACTTTGGGGAGTGGTGGGGAAACCCCTGCAGAAGTGGTATTGGACAACTAATAAATTACTTGCCACTCCATTCTTTGGCCCGGACATGTCAGAGTACAGATTTTCCCTAATCATGAAATATTTACACTTCGGAAACGACAAAGAATTTAATGAAACTACTCATCCTGCACCAAAACTAAAAATCATTTGGGAAGTATCTCACACGATTCTTAAGAACTTCCAATGGAGCTATGTGCCAGAAAGAGATATCAGCATAGATGAAAGTCTAATGGCCCACAAGGGAAGGCTGGGTACATTACATTGCATCAAAGAGAGCACGATTTGGCGTGCATTTCTACATGTTATGCGACTCGTCAACTGGCTACATTTGTAATTCAGTCATATACACTGGAAAAGGAACAAAATTAAATCCAAAATACAGCAACTATGGAATGGCAACATCTTTAGTTCTTTCACTCAATGTGCTATTGCTAAATCAGGGCTATTGCGTAACAACCGACAACTTTTATACGTCTCTTGAGCTTTATGAGTTTCTTCTGCAAAACAGATGCCTATGGAACCGTTAGGGCTAACCGGGGCGACATGCTGCCAATGTTTGGCAATAAGAAGCTGAAGACTATAGATATGGTTGCCTGGCAGAAAGGCAAAATGATGGCACTGCAATGGCGTGACAAGAAAGATGTGTGCCTAATCAGGACAGTTCATAATACCTCCACTGTTATGGTATGCACAAAAGGTGGGAAAGAAATCATGAAGCCACAAGTAGTGATAGATTACAATAACACCATGGGAGGTGTCGACAGAGCTGACCAAGCAATGACAATCTACCCAGCAATGAGGAAACAGCAAAAGAAGTATTACAAGAAAATCTTCAGTCATCTTTTTGAGCAATGCTTGTGGAATGCCTACATTCTGCTCAAAAAAGAAGAGGGACAAGCCTGTGATTCATTCTGACTTTATTTGCAAAGTTGCCGAACGTATCTTTGTGAACCACCCAACACCATCAATGGCTGTGAATAAAGCTGGACGTCGTGCTGTTGGCATTGTCAACCCGGAAAGCCTGAATGGTCGTCACTTAATGGCCTAAATCCCACCAACCGAGAAAAAGTCAGCACAAGGATGTGCGTGGTTTGTTGCTCAAAGCAATATGACAGTGGAAAGAAAATCAGAAAGGAAACCAGGTTTCATTGTCCTGATTGTGACGTCAGACTTAGTGCAGTCCCATGTTTCAAAATTTTTTATACCCGGGATTCTTTTTACTGAATCAATATGCAGTGTTTAGTATTACAGTGACTAGTAATATTGCACCCTTGCTTGGACAAATTTCTGTGTTTTTGGTTTAAAGCGGTGTTTCATCTGAAAATAGTTTTTTTTTTAAAGTCAGCAGCTAAAAAAAAGTAGCTGCTGACTTTTAATAAGGAGACTTACCTTTCCAGGGCGCCCACGATGTCTGCCGTCGAGACCGATATGTCCCTCGGCGCTCCGGTCCCAGCGCTGCCATCCTCACTAAGGGAAACAGGCAGTGGAGCCTTGCGGCTTCACTGCCCGTTTCCTACTGCGCATGCGCGAGTCGCGTGGCGCTTTGTGAATGGGACGCGCTGTGTTAGGAAACACACAGTTCCCAGAACACAGCGCCTCCATTACCCAGAAGACAACGCGGAGAAGCGGAGAAGACCGAAGAAGACCGAAGATCACCGCGGAGTAGGAAGGAGGCAGATTAGGAAGACTGCCTAGCAACAGGGATTTCTGTTAAGGTAAAATAATTCTTTTTTTCAAATGTTTTATTTTTTTTTTTTAAGAATATTAATGCTCTTTTTTTTAGCGTAGCCCTCCACTTTAATTACATTATTGAATAAAATGTATTATTATTATATTATTATTTTTTATAATTATTATTCATTATTTATTATATTATAATTTATGATTTGTTTCAAACTTTATCATACCCGAGATGTCTACTAGACTCTTGTTTGGACAGATTTAAGTGAGTTATTGCTAAGAATTACAGGCCTACAATATAAAACAACAAATTTCCATGCAAAACAATGTACCGCTTTGACATTCAAACATAATGGCATAATCATACCGCCAGGGAGGTTAAATGGCCCTTATTTTTCAAAATGTTCAGCACCCCTGCTTTAGTCCAAAGGTTTCCTCACATGACACAGTGAACTACAGAAAAAGGGAAAAATAGTTGAAAGCATCCATGACCTTCCTCAAATTTGAACTTGAGGAAGGGCAGTGCCTCTACCATATGTAGCACCCTCTAGTGTGCAACTAGGGTAGGTAAATTTGTTTTTGTGATTCATGGTAGTTGTGTGAGTCTGTAATTGGGTTGGGTTACTCTGGGTCAGGTACCTCCCCCTGGTTTTAGAAGCTTAGAGAAGCTTCTGGAAGCTAGTGGGTGGAGGCCAAGGGGTCCTGATCTGCATACTTTGGAGAATTTTACAAATCCCCAGGCAGAAGGCACTGGCAGGGTGGCTGGGTCAGCCCTTAAATATAGTGGAGCCTGGCAAGATAGGGGAGTCGGGTGGAAAATGGAGCGAGGAAGCTGTGTCGTGTGGCCTGGGGGGGGACCCCGGGTTGAGGGGGGCTCTGCCTCCAGGTTGGGAGCCGAGAGAGGAAGGAGTACTAAGGGATCTCCACTATCCCATGGTCTAGGTTGGAGGACACCCTGGCTTGTGGAGAAGGACCTGTAGAGTAGGAGGCATGAATAGTCATCTCTTCTAGGGCAACAGGATTTCCGGGGACAATGTGAGTACTTCTTCACCACAGGGCAGAAGGAGTTAAAGCTGCCTGATGTAAGCAAGCTTTTCAGGGACTGTGCTAGCAAGCTGTGACCCAATCCCTTGTTTTGGGACATTTCGCTAAGCAGCCAGGTGTGCTGGTATTTTCAAGAAAGGAAGCATAGGGCTCCTGCAAGTGAGATATTGCTGCAATTCTACTCACAGAGCTCCTGAAAAGGGGAATTTCTTTGCCAAGGTCATAGAGACTGTTCTCATTTCGAAGAGAATACAGTCAAGTGCATGTTGATTTTTCTGGATCACATAGAGAAGTAAGTTGTCCTCATCATCGTTCTTCAAATTGATTTGGGCATTCCATAAATCCTATACCCTATCCAAGTTGTTTTCCTCAATAAAACCAAGTTCCTTGATGGTTTCCTTTCTGAATGAAAGTTGAAGGTGTATGTTGTCTGGCTGTGCAGGAATAGGGGGACCCAAAATTCAGCAGCTCATGCAGGGGTAGAGCTTCACTTACATTTTTATATTTCATTAAAGAACATCTTGAAAGACTGTTGTTTTCATAACCAGAGCTATGAGTAAAGTAATTCATCTGTAAGAAAAATCTTTGTAAAGTAGTTATTTCCCTGGCAGACAGGCAGAGTTTGTTTCCTATCTTCCCCACTCTTATGTTACTTTTAGATTCAGTATGTCTCCTGATGGGTTTATCCTGTTAATGCTGTATCCAGATCAGATTGGGAGGTTTGGGGATTATAGACTGCCAAGCAGCAAAGAGATTAAAAATCAGAAAAGATATATAACAGATGTCAAATACCCTATGATTTACCAAGGGGAGGAGTGCGGCTCACAAATCAGTTTTACCAGGAATCAGGCCTCCAACATTCTTATATGATCAGCCTTGCTTGACTTTAATGGGCTGTTTCTTTTGTTTTGATTTATTTTGGTTGGTATATTTCTCTTTCACTCTCAGAGATTTATAATTCATATTTTGAAATAATTAGCATTAAGTGAAAAATGTGACTGTGCACAGCAGTAGTGAACTAAGCTAAATCTGCAAAGCATGAAAGTGAAAAAAATCACTCAACGTGTAAAAAAATTGGATGCGCTAATTCATTTACCAAAAAACAATAACATAAAATACCAAATTACGGTAACATAAATCAGAATTGTGCTAACTATAAACGTGTGTAATAATAATCTGCCCTCACCGCATAACAGTCCTTCATATAAATATACATGAATAAAACTGATACAATCCACCAACTGTGATCAAGTCCACATAGACAGTTCAATTCAATGATCACATTGTGTAATAGCTAGAAATAACCCCCACTGATCATGGGATCGATGATGTAGGGGCATAAGGAGGACATTAGTTCCACAATGGTCGCTGAGATACTACCCTGTTTCCCCGAAAATAAGACCTAGCGTGATTGTTGGTGATGGCTGCAATATAATCCCTACCCCCCAAATAAGCCCTACCCTGTTTCCCGAAAAATAAGCCCTACCCTGAAAATAAGACCTACAAGGACTTTTAACTAGGGCTTATTAGGGGGGTAGGGCTTATATTGCAGCCATCACGATAGGTCTTATTTTCGGGGGAAACCGGGTAGCAAACCTCTGGGTCCTCTATTTTCAATTGGTAACCCCATTGCAACATTTTTTGCTCTTTCACTTTTCTTCTTACACTAACTATATTATCTATTTAGTAGACATGTTCCTCTTTTTGCCAATACCAGGTGATCCCAGTGTATGTCTTTTTGAATCACCCTACTGTACAAGGAGGCCATCTTTTCCTCTCTGCTCCATCCATCCTCTTGTCTCTGCTTGACTGGTTCCTACTATTCTTCACCTGTTTTTATTCCACCACTGGCTTCGTATCACATTCATCGAGACATTGTAAGTAGTTCAGCTTTCTCCACTCCACCTCTTGGATAATGTTATGTATACATGGTTTAATATATGCTTTAATATATGTTTAGTTTTATAGACTACATGTACAAAAATTGCTAAACTCTCCCTGAAGAAGGAGTTTTAAGAACTTTGAAACGCGTTGGCGGCTTGGTTTTTGCAACAACTTGAGTTCACGATAGTCCAGATATTCTGTATCTGTTTTGTGGTATAATATATCATTGATATGCTATGTATGTACATTTTTAATTGCACTTGTTTTAATCATTTTTTGATACCAATAAATATTGAACTATTAATATTTTATACATTTGTGCACTCAATGAGCCTATAAAGTCCCGAGATCAGTGGGGGATATTTCTATCTTCTACAAACATAAGGGATGCATGTGTGCTTTTTAAGCAGGTCAATTATACCTCACATTTTTGTACATTGTGTAATAGCAGACAACTCCACCAAACAGCTTTTGGGCACAAGCTTAGCTCATGGATTGACCCTCATTAACCGCTTAAGGACCGCCCCACGTACATATACTGCAGCAGGGCGGCCCTTAAATACAAAATCACATACCTGTACGTGATTCTTTCCTTCTGCTCTGGGGCACACGCGCACGCCGCCTAAGCCCTACTCCGGCTGTGATTGGACACAGCGGGAGCCAATCAGCGGGTCCGGCAGACGTCATGTCCACCGGGACCCTACTGATCATTCTGAGGAGAGGCAGAGCAGCGGTCTGCATATGTAAACAAGGCAGAACGGCGGGCTGCATATGTAAACAAGGCAGATCGCCATTCTGCCAGAGGGGAAAATGGAGATCATGTGTTTCTGCTAAGCGGAAACATAGATCTCAGTTTTAATTTAGTCAAAGCATGTCCCCCCTAGTTAGAAAGAGCCCCCCTAGGGACAAACTTAACCCTTTAATCCCCCCAGATGTTAACCCCTTCCCTGCCAGTGTCATTAGTACAGTAACAGTGCATTTTTTTTTAGCACTGAACACTGTAATAATGTCACTGGTCCCCAAAAAGTGTCAAAAGTGTCAGTTAGGTGTCCAATTTGTCCGCCGCGATGCTGTAGTTCCACTAAAATTTGCTGATCGCCGCCATTACTAGTAAATAAATAAATAAATAAAAATTCCATAAAAATATCCCATAGTTTGTAGACGCTATAACTTTCGCGCCAACCAATCAATATACACTTATTGGGATTTTTTTTTTACCAAAAATATATAGCAGAATACATATTGACCTAAATTGATGAAGAAATTAGATTTTTTTAATTGTATTATTGGGTATGTTTTATTGCAGAAAGTAAAACATTTTTTTTTTTCTAAATTGTCTTTTTTGTTTATAGCGCAAAAAATAAAAACTGCAGAGCTGATCAAATACCACCAAAAGAAAGCTCTATTTGTGGAAAAAAAAGAGACATCAATTTTATTTGGGTACAGTGTCGCACAACCGCTGTCATTTAAATCGCAGTGTCGTATAGCAAAAAATGGCCTGGTCAGGAAGGGGGTAAAACCTTCCTGAGCTGAAGTGGTTAAAATGTTTTATTTTGCCTTTAACCAAATAAATCAGACTCCATAAACCCAACTTGACTCTCCCAGGGCTCACCAACCCCCTCTAGAACTCTTCATTGGTAGCTCCAGCAATTCTCTCAGCTCAGGTGATAAAGCATGGATCAGTGCTCAAAAGGATACAAAAGCTAACATAGTGCTCACTGTCACTGAGGTATTTGTATTAAGAAACTAAGAAGAGCAATAATTAATTTGGCCATAAATGGTAATGGATATCCCCTGATTACTTTTAACAAGGGATAACTGGCACAAAAAGTAAAAAAAAATCTATATTTTTTAAAATGTAGCTGTACATTTCTTGCTATTACTATAACCTACTACCAAAGAACAACTAAAAATAAATGTTCTTGCTCCTGACAATTACAGAGTTGTGTATATCATTTGTTGGTTGTACCTGTAGTAGGGCCCAGAAACAATAGGGAGGATTTTGCTTTATTTCATCCAATAAAACACGAAGACACTAATACTAAATAAAAAATGTTTTTGTTTAACCACTTTAACCACTTCAGCCCCGGACCAATTGGCAGCCAAAGGACCAGGCCCCTTTTTGCGATTCGGCACTGCGTCGCTTTAACTGACAATTGGGCGGTCGTGCGACGTGGCTCCCAAACAAAATTGGCGTCCTTTTTTTCCCACAAATAGAGCTTTCTTTTGGTGGTATTTGATCGCCCCTGCGGTTTTTATTTTTTGCGCTATAAACAAAAATAGAGCGACAATTTTGAAAAAAATGCAATATTTTTTTACTTTTTGCTATAATAACTATACCCAAAAAAATATATAAAAAAACATTTTTTTTCCTCAGTTTAAGCCAATACGTATTTTTCTACATATTTTTGGTAAAAAAAAATCGCAATTAGCGATTATTGATTGGTTTGCGCAAAAGTTATAGCGTTTACAAAATAGGGGATAGTTTTATAGCATTTTTATTAATATTTTTTTCTTTACTAGTAATGGCGGCGATCAGCGATTTTTATTGTGACTGCGACATTATGGCGGACACATCGGACATTTTTGACACATTTTTGGGACCATTGTCGTTTATACAGAAATCAGTG
This sequence comes from Lithobates sylvaticus, assembly GCA_028564925.1. Classification (NCBI taxonomy): domain Eukaryota; kingdom Metazoa; phylum Chordata; class Amphibia; order Anura; family Ranidae; genus Lithobates; species Lithobates sylvaticus. The sequence continues at coordinate 84,896,765 of CM053031.1, forward strand.
CTATTTAAATAGCACTGATTCCTATGTAAATGACAGTGGCAGTGAAGGAGTTAACCACTAGGGGGCGGGGAGGAGTTAGTGTGACGTGTTGTGTTTTTTTTTTTACAGTAGGGGGGCATGGCTGTAGGTCTGACGTCATTGATCGGCTTTCCCAATGACCGGGAACAGCCGATCAATGACAGGCAGAGTAGGAAGCACGGGGAGAGGTTTGTTTACACAGACCTCTCCCCGTTCTTCAGCTCTGAGACCCGATCGCGGGACACCAGCGGCGATCTGGTCCGCTGGTCCCGCGGCCGTGGTCACGGAGCTCCCGACTGGGTCGCGAGCGCGCCGCTGGAGGCGCGCGCGCGACCCACGGGCAGGCAATTTAAAGGGGACGTACAGGTACGTGCTTTTGCCTGCCCGTGCCATTCTGTAGACGTATATCTACATGAGGCGGTCGGGAAGCGGTTAATATCGGGCACTTTCACCCCCTTTCTTTGCAGGCCAATTTTCAGCTTTTAGTGCTGTCGTACTTTAAATGACAATTGTACGGTCATGCAACACTGTACCCATATGAAATTGTAATTTTTTTCACACAAATAGAGCTTTTTTTGGGTGTTATTTAATTACCACTGGGTTTTTTTTATGTTTTGCTGAATCAATAAAAAAAGACAGAACATTTTGAAAAAAAAATATTTTCTTCATCTCTGTTATAAAATGTAAATACATAATTTTTCTTCTTATATTTAAGCCAAAATGTATACTACTGCATTTCTTGGTGCAAATAACCCAAATCAGTGTATATTATTTAGTCTGTAGGATAGTTATAGAATCCACAAACTATAGTATATACAGTATCTGAAAATGAATGTACTGACAGTCTCTCCTCATTTCTTAAGGCCCAAAAATGACAGGACAGTACAAATATCCCCCAAATGACCCCTTTTTGGAAAGTAGACAGTCCAAGCTGGCAGCTGGTGCCCATCAAATTCAGCCACTGTGCCATCACTAGCAGCCACTGTGCCCATCAAATACAGCCACTGTGCCCATCAATTGCAGCCACTGTGACCTTCTGGCGGTATTTAACCAGCACCCCCTTCGCCCGCTCGTTGTCTGACCGCCACTTACCCAATCTTGGTGGCGGGTCAGGCAGTGGGTGACGGTGGCGAGCTGTGTAATTAGTGGGCAGCGGGTCAGGCGGCGGCTCCTGTGTCCTCCATGCTTCCGCGGGCATCCCTTCTTTCCTCCTGGTAGGCATCAAATAGAATCGCCTGTCCTTTCAGCCAATCAGGTGACAGGTAACAGACATAAGCTTCCTGACTGGCGGAGAGGTGGTTCAATGTCAGAAAAGCAAATATTAATTTTCTTTTCTTACACACCTGGGTGGGCTCCCTATTTTTTTTTTACTCAGTACATTTTTATTAAGAATTTTTCAAACAGTACAGAATAGCTTTGCAGTAATATAGTACATCAATAAATGTTTACAACTAGGTATGGCAGTAGAGAAGCGAGTCGAGGCATAGGTACGGGACGCATGACAAACACATCTTGTTTAACCTGAGGAAAAAACTATTGTGAACCTTTTCGTGAGTGTTGCTGACACCATTACTTAAATATTGCGTAAATTATACATGATCATAAGTAACGCGAAATAATTTGGGAGCTGTTCTGCCCGGGCACCCCTTATAGGGTTCTGTTCTGTGCCCGTGTAGAAAAGTCCCCGACAAGAGGCAAGAAGGAGAAGGGCCTCAATCAATCAAAGAACAGGGCGGCACAGTGGTGTAGTGGTTAGCACTCTCACCTAGCAGTAAGAAGGGTCGTTGGTTCGAATCCCAACCACGACACTTCCTGCCTGGAGTTTGCATGTTCTCCCTGTGCCTGCGTGGGTTTCCTCCAGGTACTCCGGTTTCCTCCCACAATCCAAAGACATGCAGGTAGGTTAATTGGCTTCTGTCCAAAATTGGCCCTAGTATATGAATGGGGACCTTGGATTGTGGGCTCCTTGAGGGTAGGGACATGTGATGTGAGTGTGCAATGTACAGGGATGGGGACAATTGTAGACACTCGCTCAGGTTGAACTGGATGGACTGATGTCTTTATTCAACCTTACTAACTATGAAACTATGAAACTATGAAACAGTATCCTAGCTATAGATAGGTAGCAGAACCCCTTATTTTGATCTGTCAAAGTGGTCTATAAAGTCTGAGGTTTTAGTCCAATCAGTCCAGGGATTCCAAGTCCGTGATATGAGTTTCTGGTCACCTCTGAGTTTCAGGGTGGTTTTGTATACAAAATGAGTTTGTACCGTGTGTAATACTTCCTGAACTGTAGGGGATTCTGTGTTTTTCAACCTTCTGGTGATGGAGAGTCTCGCTGCCAGTAGTATATGGGTCACAATGGGTTTCATATGAGAGGGGTACAGATCAATGTCCAAGGATAAGAGAGCCAATGAGGGGTTACTAGGAAGGAGTATGTTGGTCACTTCATGTAAAATATGGAATATTTGTGTCCAGTAAGGATGGGCCCGGTGCTCGATGCGAACCCATGTTCGCATCGAGCACCGGGTGTTCGCTCGCTCGGCGAGCCCAGAACTATTTTGGCCGCTCGCATCACATTCGTGTGATGCGAGCGGCCCCGCAATGCATTGCGGCCGGCGCGGCCGGCGCAGTGCATTGCTGGCTGATGATTGGCCAAGCATGCACTGTGACCCTGCATGCTTGGCCAATCATAGCGCCGGAAACTCGGAGAGCCATAATTGGCTACAGGCAGGACGCCTGTAGCCAATTACAGCTCAGGAGCTTTAGTACACGCCCCCTCTTATAAAAGGCCGCCACGCCGTCGGCGCCGGTCACATGCGTTCCGGCGTTAGGAGAGTGCAGGCTCATTCTGTGTCACTCTGCTAGATTGATTTAGAAAGATTTATTTAGAAAGATTCATTTAGAAAGATTCATTTAGAAAGATTCATTTAGAAAGATGGGCTTGTAGTGTGTTAGTGGCAGGCACTGGCAGCAAACAGAGCTCCTATATTTTGTTCCCAGAAGCACCTATAGGACTTGTAGTGTGTTCGTGGCAGGCACTGGCAGCAAACAGAGGTCCTATATTTTGTTCCCAGAAGCACCTATAGGACTTGTAGTGTGTTCGTGGCAGGCACTGGCAGCAAACAGAGCTCCTATATTTTGTTCCCAGAAGCACCTATAGGACTTGTAGTGTGTTCGTGGCAGGCACTGGCAGCAAACAGAGCTCCTATATTTTGTTCCCAGAAGCACCTATAGGTCTTGAAGTGTGTTAGTCCCATCACACAGAGCTATATTTTCTTCCCAGAAGCACCTATAGGACTTGTAGTGTGTTAGTCCCATCACACAGAGATCCTATATTTTGTTCCCAGAAGCACCTATAGGACTTGAAGTGTGTTAATCCCATCACACAGAGATCCTATATTTTGTTCCCAGAAGCACCTATAGGACTTGAAGTGTGTTAGTCCCATCACACAGACCTATATTTTCTTCCCAGAAGCACCCATAGGACTTGAAGTGTGTTAGTCCCATCACACAGAGATCCTATATTTTGTTCCCAGAAGCACCTATAGGACTTGAAGTGTGTTAGTCCCATCACACAGAGATCCTATATTTTGTTCCCAGAAGCACCTATAGGACTTGAAGTGTGTTAGTCCCATCACACAGAGCTATATTTTCTTCCCAGAAGCACCCATAGGACTTGTAGTGTGTTAGTCCCATCACACAGAGATCCTATATTTTGTTCCCAGAAGCACCTATAGGACTTGAAGTGTGTTAGTCCCCATCACACAGACCTATATTTTCTTCCCAGAAGCACCCATAGGACTTGTAGTGTGTTAGTCCCATCACACAGAGATCATATATTTTGTTCCCAGAAGCACCTATAGGACTTGAAGTGTGTTAGTCCCATCACACAGACCTATATTTTCTTCCCAGAAGCACCTATAGGACTTGTAGTGTGTTAGTCCCATCACACAGAGATCCTATATTTTGTTCCCAGAAGCACCTATAGGACTTGAAGTGTGTTAGTCCCATCACACAGACCTATATTTTCTTCCCAGAAGCACCCATAGGACTTGTAGTGTGTTAGTCCCATCACACAGAGATCCTATATTTTGTTCCCAGAAGCACCTATAGGACTTGAAGTGTGTTAGTCCCATCACACAGAGATCCTATATTTTGTTCCCAGAAGCACCTATAGGACTTGAAGTGTGTTAGTCCCATCACACAGACCTATATTTTCTTCCCAGAAGCACCCATAGGACTTGAAGTGTGTTAGTCCCATCACACAGAGATCCTATATTTTGTTCCCAGAAGCACCTATAGGACTTGAAGTGTGTTAGTCCCATCACACAGAGATCCTATATTTTGTTCCCAGAAGCACCTATAGGACTTGAAGTGTGTTAGTCCCATCACACAGAGCTATATTTTGTTCCCAGAAGCACCCATAGGACTTGTAGTGTGTTAGTCCCATCACACAGAGATCCTATATTTTGTTCCCAGAAGCACCTATAGGACTTGAAGTGTGTTAGTCCCATCACACAGACCTATATTTTCTTCCCAGAAGCACCCATAGGACTTGTAGTGTGTTAGTCCCATCACACAGAGATCATATATTTTGTTCCCAGAAGCACCTATAGGACTTGAAGTGTGTTAGTCCCATCACACAGACCTATATTTTCTTCCCAGAAGCACCTATAGGACTTGTAGTGTGTTAGTCCCATCACACAGACCTATATTTTCTTCCCAGAAGCACCCATAGGACTTGTAGTGTGTTAGTCCCATCACACAGAGATCCTATATTTTGTTCCCAGAAGCACCTATAGGACTTGAAGTGTGTTAGTCCCATCACACAGAGATCCTATATTTTGTTCCCAGAAGCACCTATAGGACTTGAAGTGTGTTAGTCCCATCACACAGACCTATATTTTCTTCCCAGAAGCACCTATAGGACTTGAAGTGTGTTTAGTCCCATCACACAGACCTATATTTTCTTCCCAGAAGCACCCATAGGACTTGTAGTGTGTTAGTCCCATCACACAGAGATCCTATATTTTGTTCCCAGAAGCACCTATAGGACTTGAAGTGTGTTAGTCCCATCACACATAGATCCTATATTTTGTTCCCAGAAGCACCTATAGGACTTGAAGTGTGTTAGTCCCATCACACAGACCTATATTTTCTTCCCAGAAGCACCTATAGGACTTGAAGTGTGTTAGTCCCATCACACAGAGATCCTATATTTTGTTCCCAGAAGCACCTATAGGACTTGAAGTGTGTTAGTCCCATCACACAGAGATCCTATATTTTGTTCCCAGAAGCACCTATAGGACTTGAAGTGTGTTAGTCCCATCACACAGAGATCATATATTTTGTTCCCAGAAGCACCTATAGGACTTGAAGTGTATTAGTCCCATCACACAGAGATCCTATATTTTGTTCCCAGAAGCACCTATAGGACTTGAAGTGTGTTAGTCCCATCACACAGAGATCCTATATTTTGTTCCCAGAAGCACCTATAGGACTTGAAGTGTGTTAGTCCCATCACACATAGATCCTATATTTTGTTCCCAGAAGCACCTATAGGACTTGAAGTGTGTTAGTCCCATCACACAGACCTATATTTTCTTCCCAGAAGCACCTATAGGACTTGTAGTGTGTTAGTCCCATCACACAGAGATCCTATATTTTGTTCCCAGAAGCACCTATAGGACTTGAAGTGTGTTAGTCCCATCACACAGACCTATATTTTCTTCCCAGAAGCACCCATAGGACTTGTAGTGTGTTAGTCCCATCACACAGAGATCATATATTTTGTTCCCAGAAGCACCTATAGGACTTGAAGTGTGTTAGTCCCATCACACAGACCTATATTTTCTTCCCAGAAGCACCTATAGGACTTGTAGTGTGTTAGTCCCATCACACAGAGATCCTATATTTTGTTCCCAGAAGCACCTATAGGACTTGAAGTGTGTTAGTCCCATCACACAGACCTATATTTTCTTCCCAGAAGCACCCATAGGACTTGTAGTGTGTTAGTCCCATCACACAGAGATCCTATATTTTGTTCCCAGAAGCACCTATAGGACTTGAAGTGTGTTAGTCCCATCATACAGACCTATATTTTCTTCCCAGAAGCACCCATAGGACTTGTAGTGTGTTAGTCCCATCACACAGAGATCATATATTTTGTTCCCAGAAGCACCTATAGGACTTGAAGTGTGTTAGTCCCATCACACAGAGATCCTATATTTTGTTCCCAGAAGCACCTATAGGACTTGAAGTGTGTTAGTCCCATCACACAGAGATCCTATATTTTGTTCCCAGAAGCACCTATAGGACTTGAAGTGTGTTAGTCCCATCACACAGACCTATATTTTCTTCCCAGAAGCACCCATAGGACTTGTAGTGTGTTAGTCCCATCACACAGAGATCCTATATTTTGTTCCCAGAAGCACCTATAGGACTTGAAGTGTGTTAGTCCCATCACATAGAGATCCTATATTTTGTTCCCAGAAGCACCTATAGGACTTGAAGTGTGTTAGTCCCATCACACAGACCTATATTTTCTTCCCAGAAGCACCTATAGGACTTGAAGTGTGTTAGTCCCATCACACAGAGATCCTATATTTTGTTCCCAGAAGCACCTATAGGACTTGAAGTGTGTTAGTCCCATCACACAGACCTATATTTTCTTCCCAGAAGCACCTATAGGACTTGAAGTGTGTTAGTCCCATCACACAGAGATCCTATATTTTGTTCCCAGAAGCACCTATAGGACTTCTAGTGTGTTAGTGGCATCACACAGAGCTCCTATATTTTCTTCTCAGCAGCACCCACAGGACTACCGACTACAATGGCTGGAAGACCGCCAAGGGGAGGCAGAGCGTGCAGAGCCAAGAACACAGGGCAGGCAGGCTCTGTTTCTAGTGGACGTGGCCGTGGACGTGGTCGTGCATCGTCATCAGCACGTGGCCATGGGACACGCGCGTCTTTGTTTTCGGCAGCTGGACATGTGGAGCCGCATCATGCTGAAGGCTTGGTAGAATGGATGACCAAGCCCTCCTCATCCTCCTCATCCTCTCTCACCCAGGCTCAGGGTACTGGCAGAGCAGCTGCCAACGCGTACTCAATGGCATCATCAGCCACCCCTTCCCTAGACCCACCATGTCCTCCTGAGGAGTCCCCCGAACTCTTTGAGCACAGTGTTGGGTACATGCTCCAGGAGGATGCCCAACGATTCGAAGGCTCGGATGATGATACCCAGCTTGAGGAAGTCAGTAGTGTGCGCGCAGAGAGAGGGGATGCTGAAGGACAGCAATCTGGCAGTACTGTTCCACCAGCTGCAGCTTACTGCCAGGTTTGCTCTAGTGGTGAAGAGGGAGGGGATGATGAGGTCACTGACTCCACGTGGGTGCCTGAAGGGAGAGAGGATGAGGAGGAGGACGAGGAGGAGGAGGATGCGGCGGCACATGTCCAACGAGGCAGGATGCCCCCTGGAGGCCAGCTAGAGGCCAGCACAGCAACTGTACAACACCGCAGAGCTCCGCCTGTGCAGGGCGCTGCCTCTGCATGTTATCAGAAAAGTTCTTTGGTGTGGGCCTTTTTTGAGACGAGTGCATCAGATCGCACCACTGCTATTTGCAATATTTGTCTCAAGCGTATCTCGCGTGGCCAAAACATCAGCCGCTTGGGCACCACAAGCATGAGCAGACATATGTCGACCTGCCATGCAGCTCGTTGGCAGGCACACATAAAAGACCCACACCAAAGAACTAAGCGGACCTCTCCTTGCTCCTCATCAGCTGGGATCTCCATCCCCACTACACCTTCAGTCCTCTCTGAAAGCTGCTCTGAGAGGACTGAAGGTGTAGAATTAGGTGTGTCACAACCAAGTACTTGCAGTACACCGACGTCCGATTGTAGCAGGCAAATTTCCCTGCCCCAGCTGCTGGACCGTCGAAAGAAGTACACTCCCAGCCATCCACATGCCCAGCGGTTGAATGCTAGCTTGGCTAAATTGCTAGCACTTCAACTGCTGCCTTTTCAGTTGGTAGACTCGGCCCCCTTCCGTGAGTTTGTTCAATGTGCGGTTCCTCAGTGGCAGGTTCCCAAACGCCACTTTTTCTCACGGAAGGCGATTCCGTCTCTCTACCGGCATGTGGAAGGCAATGTCCATGCCTCGCTGGACAGGGCGGTCAGCGGTAAGGTGCATATTACCGCTGACTCATGGTCCAGCAGGCATGGACAGGGACGTTACCTTTCTTTCACGGCCCATTGGGTCACTCTATTGGCAGCTGGGAGGGATGCAGGACAAGGTGCAGTAGTGTTGGAGGTTGTTCCGCCACCACGCCTCCAAAACGCTACTACTGCTACTGGTTGTGACACACCTCTCTCCTCCACCCCCCTCCTCTTCTTCTTCCTCCAGTGCTCTGTCCTCGGAACCAGCGGTGCTCCGTAGGCGTACAAGGGGCTACGCAAGTACGCAGGCAAAAAGATGCCATGCCGTGCTTGCGCTGGTGTGTTTGGGGGACAGGAGCCACACTGGGCCAGAGGTTCTGGCAGCTCTGCAGGGGCAGGCCGAGAGGTGGTTGACGCCACGTCAGCTTAAGCCAGGAATGGTCGTTTCTGACAATGGCACCAACCTCCTCTCCGCCCTGCGACAGGGCCAGCTCACCCATGTGCCCTGTATGGCTCACGTCCTCAACCTGGTGGTGCAGCGGTTCTTGGGCAGGTTCCCAGGCTTACAGGATGTCCTGAGGCAGGCCAGGAAAGTCTGTGTGCATTTCCGCCAATCTTATAATGCCAGTGCTCGGCTGACTGAGCTGCAAAAGGAGCTGAACCTGCCCAAGAACCGCCTAATATGTGACATGCCCACCAGGTGGAACTCAACGTTGGCCATGCTGCAGCGACTGCACACGCAGCAGAGGGCCATCAATGAGTACCTTTGCGACTACGGCACCAGGACAGGGTCAGGGGAGCTTGGTTTTTTTTCCCCACGTCAGTGGAGCATGATCAGGGATGCATGCACTGTCCTCTCACCATTTGAGGAGGCCACGAGGATGGTGAGCAGTGACAGTGCATGCATCAGTGACACTGTACCTCTTGTCCACCTGTTGGAGCATACGCTGCGTGGGATAATGGACAGGGCACTTGAGGCAGAACAGAGACAGGAAGAGGAGGACTTCCTTGCTGCCTCTCAAGGCCCCCTTTATCCGGACAGTGTTCCTTCTGTCCCACCCATCACACAGGAAGAGGATGAGGATGAGGAGGAGGAGGAGGAGGAAGATTGTGTGAGCATGGAGGTGGAGCCTGGCACTCAGCATCAGCAGCAGCAGTCTTTTAGGGATGATGTACAGTCCCAAAAAACCAGTGGACTTGTACGTGGCTGGGAGGAGGTGGCTGGCGATCATGTCATCCTCAGTGACCCAGAAGACTCCGGACCGAATGCCTCAGCTAACCTATGCTGCATGGCCTCCCTGATCCTGCAAAGCCTGCGGAAGGATCCTCGTGTTCTTCGGATCAAGGAGAGGGACCATTACTGGCTGGCCACTCTCCTTGATCCACGGTACAAGGGTAAGGTTGCGGACCTTATCTTGCCATCGCAGAGGGAGCAGAGGATGAGACATCTCAGGGAGGCCTTGCAGAAAGGTCTGTGCAACGCGTTCCCAGAAACTGGGAGGTTACAAACTCCTGGTCCTGGGCGACGAGTTGCTGAGGCTTCGGTCAGTAGCAGAAGGAGCGGTGGGGAAGGTGGACGTCTGACCGATGCGTTCAGACAATTTTTTAGTCCGCAGCCCCAAGGTATGATCGGTTCCAGCAACCATCGCCAGCGTCTGATATACATGGTGCAGGAATACCTTGGGGCAAGGTCAGACTTGGACACCTTTCCCACGAAAATCCTCTGGCTTACTGGGTCCTGAGGATGGATCACTGGCCAGAGCTTGCACAGTATGCAATTGAGCTACTGGCCTGTCCTGCCTCCAGCGTTCTTTCCGAACGCACATTCAGTGCTGCTGGAGGATTTGTCACCGATCATAGGGTGCGCCTGTCCACCGACTCGGTTGATCGACTGACCTTCATCAAAATGAATCAGTCTTGGATCACCACCAGCTACCAGGCACCTGAAGCGGATATAACGGAATAATTTATAATGTCACATCCCTTCAAGACTGCCTATGCTGATGCTGAGTGACTGTCCTCTTATGTTCACTGACTATCCTCTTCCTCCTCCTCAATGATCCATGCCACCACACCAGTGCCTAAGGCACAATTTTTCAGCCCCTGTATAACAGGGGCGTGTACTTACAATTTTTTTAAAAAATGCTTCGCAACACGTGTGACTGCTGTGCTCCAAGTACAGTATCTGTGAGGGGTTGCAGTGTTGTGGCACCAGCACCAGTGCCTAAGGCACAATTTTTCAGCCCCTGTTTAACAGGGGCGTGTACTTACAATTTTTTTAAAAAATGCTTCGCAACACGTGTGACTGCTGTGCTCCAAGTACAGTATCTGTGAGGGGTTGCAGTGTTGTGGCACCAGCACCAGTGCCTAAGGCACAATTTTTCAGCCCCTGTTTAACAGGGGCGTGTACTTACAATTTTTTCAAAAAATGCTTCGCAACACGTGTGACTGCTGTGCTCCAAGTACAGTATCTGTGAGGGGTTGCAGTGTTGTGGCACCAGCACCAGTGCCTAAGGCACAATTTTTCAGCCCCTGTTTAACAGGGGCGTGTACTTACAATTTTTAAAAAAAAAATGCTTTGCAACACGTGTGACTGCTGTGCTCCAAGTACAGTATCTGTGAGGGGTTGCAGTGTTGTGGCACCAGCACCAGTGCCTAAGGCACAATTTTTCAGCCCCTGTTTAACAGGGGCGTGTACTTACAATTTTTTTTAAAAATGCTTCGCAACACGTGTGACTGCTGTGCTCCAAGTACAGTATCTGTGAGGGGTTGCAGTGTTGTGGCACCGGCACCAGTGCCTAAGGCACAATTTTTCAGCCCCTGTTTAACAGGGGCGTGTACTTACAATTTTTTTAAAAAATGCTTCGCAACACGTGTGACTGCTGTGCTCCAAGTACAGTATCTGTGAGGGGTTGCAGTGTTGTGGCACCAGCACCAGTGCCTAAGGCACAATTTTTCAGCCCCTGTTTAACAGGGGCGTGTACTTACAATTTTTTTAAAAAATGCTTCGCAACACGTGTGACTGCTGTGCTCCAAGTACAGTATCTGTGAGGGGTTGCAGTGTTGTGGCACCAGCACCAGTGCCTAAGGCACAATTTTTCAGCCCCTGTTTGACAGGGGCGTGTAATTACAAATCTTGATCTAATAGTTCACAGCAGGGCCCATTCCTGCGCCCACCAAGAGTAACTATGAGGGCCTACAGTCTTGTGGCAACACCGTCCACCACCACCGCCAAAGGCCCAATTTTTCTGCCCGGTTCAACAGGTGCATGCAAGTACAAATCTTGATCTATTAACTCACAGCAGGGCCCATTCCTGTGCCCACTAGTCTTGTGGCTACACCAACATCTAATAGGGCAAATTTCTGCAGAGTATATACGCCAGGCCCCTACTTTCAAACATCCAACTTACAAACGACTCCTACTTGCAAATGGAAAGAGAAAACAGGAAGTGAGAGGAAATCTACCCCTAGGGAAGGGAAATTCTATCCTGTTAGATTTAATTTGGGAAAAAGGCATCTCCTCTCTAATGATACTTTATCACCAATCCTTGTTTCAATTAAAACCCCACTTTTCCAAAAACATTTGTCATTGGGACAGAAAGTGAGGTGACATGTTCTGAACAGATGTGCAAAGACAGCAAATGTTACAGGGGTGATAACCCCTCCCTATGTTCTCCAAAAAGCTTAAAAATAGATTTTTTTGGGATGGAGCTACACTTCATAATGTACCTGTTCAGATTCTACTTAAGAACAAACCTACAGTCCGTCTCTTGTTTGCACCGCCTATATACTGCTGTTCAGAGTATATAGGGTTGTAGGTATAGGGTTTTATTTTGGGTGCGGGGTCCCCCTTAATATCCATACAAGACCCAAAGGCGCGGGGGGGGGGGGGGGGGGGGGGGGGTGATGGGGTAGCCATGCCATTTTTCTCAAGGATTTTCAGCCATATGGCGGCCAGGACAAGACATGACATTAAAGCCGCAAGTGGTTTTAAATGGCTTCTTTTTTTCCTTTACAAATGTCATTTTGTGCAAGGACAGTTCTAAACACGGGAAACACATGCCACTTCACAGGCATACTTTAGACACCCCCCAGGTACCATATTTAAAGGAAAATTTCACTTTTTTTTTTTCACTTTATGCATCATTAAAATGACTGCTCCCGAAAAAACGTTAGTTTTTAAAAGTTCTTTTTGCATTGATATATGTCCCCTGGGGCAGGACCCGGGTCCCCAAACCTGTTTTATGACATTAACATGCATATTGGCCGTTGTAATTAGCACTTTTGATTTCGAACGTTCGCGTCCATTATAACGTATAGGGTTCGAAAATTCGCGCAAACTTTCGGTCCGTTCGAAGGTTCTGGTTCGAACCGAACCCGGGGGTGTTCGGCTCATCCCTAGTGTCCAGTAAGGTTTGATTTTGGGGCATTCCCAAAAGGTGTGGATAAGATCACCTCTGAATCCACAGTTTCTCCAGCAGGTGTTTCATCTTTTTATCAAATTTGGATATTCTAGCGGGTGTCAGGTACCAACGATATGTGATTTTGTAAGCTAGCTCCCATAGGGAGGAACAGCAAGTGGCCTTGTAGATAGATTTACAGGCTGCCTCCCATTGGTCTGTTGTGTATGTATGATTTAGGTGTTTAGGGGTTGTTTTGGTGAATGAGTTTTTATGATGCAGTAAATTGTAGAACAGTGAAATGCCCTTGCGGTGGGGTAATGGAGCTTTGTAAAAGATCCACGCTTCTTGGGGAAGTGAACATGTCCAGAATTTCAGGGATTCTATACAGTGCCGGGTGCGAATATATAGAAATATATCAGAGTTAGGTAGTTGGAATTCATTTTTGAGTTCTGGGAAGGTTTTCATTTTGCTACTGTCGGTGAGGTCTGTGACATAGGTAATACCGTGTTTCTTCCAAGAGGTGAAGGAGGTGTACTCCATCAAGTATTGGAGAGATTCTATCGGGATCTGTAGCTTGGCAGGGATTGATTGTTCAAACGGAGATTGTGTGAGTTTGGACCAGGCTCTATACGTTGCTACCAAGGTGGGGGAAAGATGGGATGGGATTTTCGGTGGGCTCCCTATTTTGAAGCCTATTAGAGCCTATGGCTCTAATCAGGTGCTTCAAAAAAAAAAAAAAAAACACCCATGCTGCTGTAATTCATGTGTCTGGCATCCCGAAAGGGGCCGAATGCATGAATAGGGGGTGGCCGCGGCAGCCATGGATAGATTTATGCTATGCATGATCCTATCCATTACTTATATAGGGGGGTGGCATGATAGAGGGGGTAGCACCCACGTGCCCTTAATGGATGGGCCACCACTGCCTGTACCCAGCATTCACTGTGTCATACACTCCTGGGCTTTACATTCTTTGTGTTATCTAGTCCAGGTCTCTGTACTCTGTGTGTTACGCACTCCTTAGCCCTGCATTCTCTGTGTTACAAACACCTACACCTGTGCCCATTATTCTCTGCATTACACTCTCCTGTGCCCTGCATTCTCCGTATTACAAACTTTTGAGCCCTGCATTCTCTGTGTTACGCACTCCCTAGCCCTGCATTCTCCGTATCATGTACTCTTGTGCCCTACATTCTCTGTTTTATGCACTCCTGTGCCCTGCACTCTCTGCATTCCCCACTCCTGAGCTGAGCATTCTGCATTACCCACTCCTGAGCCCTGCACACTAAGCTATGTGTGTTACCCACTCCTGAGCTATGCACTGAGTCCAGCATCATCCAGCATCATCTGTATAGTGCACCCTGAGCCCTGCAGTCTCTGTGTTGCACACTCTTGAGTCAAGCACTATAGACAATGTTGTACATTTCCTACTCCTGACTACTGCTACCCGTATGCTGGGCTTTATATGACATACTCCTGGCCACTGCACTCTAAAAATATAAGTACAAAGTTCTATTTTAAGGTAGACTGTGTGTAGAAAAGCATATGTAATGGAACAGTTCTATTTTTTTTTTAAATGAGTGTGCAGGAGCCCACAGTGTGGCCTCACCCACAATTTGGCATGGTGCAGGTAGCTTTATTACTTTTATTTTTATGGGTGAAGGAATGTTAATAAATTATCTGGACTCATTTTTTTCACACACATATATATATATTTTTTTTTTTTTTTTTATTTTTTTTCACTGTCATTTTTTATTGGTTTGACGTTGTCACTTATTTTTGCATAATTATCACTGATGTTATCACATCAATAGAGTGATAATTTTTTTGCTATTATACACGTAATTTAGGCTTAAATGGTGTATGAACTTCACCGTCATAGGTCTTATATCACTTCTATTTAATTAAATTGGACACCGCTACGGTTACTGACGGTTGGGTAGAGGATATAGGTTATTTGGATAGCCATTCTTTCCCTCCCCACCGTGCACAAAATAATTTTTTTGTATATACAGTGGTGTGAAAAAGTGTTTGCCCCCTTCCTCATTTCCTGTTCCTTTGCATGTTTGTCACACTTAAGTGTTTCGGAACATCAAACCAATTTAAACAATAGTCAAGGACAACACAAGTAAACACAAAATGCAATTTGTAAATGAAGGTGTTTATTATTAAAGGTGAAAAAAAATCCAAACCATCATGGCCCTGTGTGAAAAAGTGATTGCCCTCTAAACCTAATAACTGGTTGGGCCACCCTTAGCAGCAACAACTGCAACCAAGCGTTTGCGATAACGTGCAATGAGGCTTTTACAGCGTCCTGGAGGAATTTTGGCCCACTCATGATTCAGTTACATTAGAGGGTTTTCGAGCATGAACGGCCTTTTTAAGATCATACCACAACATCTCAATAGGATTCAGGTCTGGACTTTGGCTAGGCCACTCCAAAGTCTTCATTTTGTTTTTCTTCAGCCTTTCGGTGGTGGACTTGCTGGTGTGTTTAGGATCATTGTCCTGCTGCAGAACCCAAGTTCGTTTCAGCTTGAGTACACGAACAGATGGTCGGATATTCTCCTTCAGGATCTCTTGGTAGACAGCAGAATTCATAGTTCCTTTTATCACGGCAAGTCTTCCAGGTCCTGAAGCAGCAAAACAGCCCCAGACCATCACACTACCACCACCATATTTTACTGTTGGTATAATGTTCTTTTTCTGAAATGCAGTGTTCCTTCTACGCCAGATATACTTGGACACACACCTTCCAAAGAGTTCCACTTTTGTCTCATCGGTCCACAGAATGTTGTCCCAAAAGTCTTGGGGATCATCAAGATGTGTTGTGGAGAAATTGAGACGAGCTTTGATGTTCTTTTTGCTCAGCAGTGGTTTTCTCCTTGGAACTCTGCCATGCAGGCCATTTTTGCCCAGTCTTTTCCTGATGGTGGAGGCATGAACGCTGACCTTAACTGAGGCAAGTGAGGCCTGCAGTTCCTTGGACGTTGTTGTGGGGTCTTTTGTGACCTCTTGGATGAGTCGTCGCTGCGCTCTTGGGGTAATTTTGGGCGGCCGCCACTCCTGGGAAGGTTCACCACTGTTCCATGTCTTCGCCATTTGTGGATAATGGCTCTCACTGTGGTTCCCTGGATTCCCAAAGCTTTGGAAATGGCTTTATAACCCTTTCCAGACTGATAGATCTCAATTACTTCCTTTCTCAATTGTTCCTGAATTTCTTTGGGTCTCGGCATGATGTGTAGCTTTTAAGGATCTTCTGGTGGACCTTACTGTGTCAAGCAGCTCCTATTTAAGTGATGCATTGATTGTGAACAGGTGTGGCAATAATCAGGCCTGGGTGTGGCTAGAGAAATTGAACTCAGGTGTGGACAACCACAGTTATAGTATGTTTTAACAAGGGGGGCAATCACTTTTTCACACAGGGCCATGATGGTTTGGATTTTTTTTCACCTTTAATAATAAACACCTTCATTTACAAATTGCATTTTGTGTTTACTTGTGTTGTCCTTGACTATTGTTTAAATTGGTTTGATGTTCCGAAACACTTAAGTGTGACAAACATGCAAAGGAACAGGAACAGGAAATGAGGAAGGGGGCAAACACTTTTTCACACCACTGTATATCTGTACACATTTGCACAATTTTTTTCATTGCACACATTTGTACTCATTCATCAGTGTATATTGGAGACTGGGTAATTTGGGGTGGATACTTATACCCCAAGGGCTTGCCTCTCCTCACACCCATTTCATTATTTCACTATAGACTCTGGGTTTTTAATACACTGCTTAGGAGGGGAGATTAGGTATATGGTAGTATCGCCAGCTACTAGGTGTTTACTTCCACTCCTCTCTCTCTTTACTATTATAATACCCTGCATCTAGATTTACAGGAAGCGCCAATTTTTTCCTTATTTTGTATCAATAAATTATCTGCCCCAGGTGCCAGATATGCAAGGTATGCCACTCCCTTCCCCAGTGGCACAGCTTGGACCAATGTACTTACTGTGTAGATATTCTATACCTGGTTTATCCCTGTAGAAGCAAAGACTCAATGTAGTAATCTGGGCTGCTATAGGGATCTTTGTTGTTTTCCAGGTCACGTGCTGAGTGACTGCTCTGTAACCACAGGTGGTTGCTCAGTCTGGCACAGTGCCATTCAGAGAATAACTTTAATTTTTCTCAAAGAATGCAAAAGCATTCTTGGATTGGACAAGCTGGTGAGGTGAGGGAGTCTCCCTCCCATCCCTCCTTCCCTCTCTCTTTCTTCCTCGCTTCATCTCATCTTGATTGCTGCACGCTATATATTGTGTTGTCTGTTACTTACTCCTGCCCCCTGCACACTTTACACTATGTTGTTATGTTACATAGTCCTGAACAAAGTGTTAATTGTTTCAACAGTTGCTGGTTTTAATATAGTTTATTATATATTTATTTTAATTATCCTTTGTTCTGAGGTTTATATGTGTCTTTGGTTTATATGTGTCTGTGAGGCTGTCATTTGTAGCACAGTAATAAGGAGTATTTTGCGGTACAAAGGCTGTTGATCTGTGTGTTTTTTAAATCCTCCACTTTAAGCCACTACCACTGTTAAAGTGGTTGTAAACCCTTACAACACACTTTCACTTACAGGTAAGCCTAGATTAAGGCTTACCTGTAGGTGCTGTAAATATCTCCTAAACCTACATGGTTTAGAAGATATTTACAATTCCCCGTACGAGGATTCCTTCTGTGTGCATGCGCAGGCAAACAAAGAGGAAGTAAAACCCATCAGGGTTTACTTCCTCTTTAAGTGCAATCTGACTATGCCTCCTGTTCGCCATGGCATGCTATGTGGCAAATCTTGTTTCTTTATTTTATCCCTGGGGGCCCCAGGTCTTTCATAATCATTTCAATGCTCACATTTTGTCACACTCTATTGACTTTTTTTTAACTGAAAAAGCAAGGAAGATTACCTTTATGGGTATTGGTAACATTAATATATAGTTTAAACTATTTACATTTTCTTTGAAATGAGGGTAGTGGTTTTGTGGGTGTGGTTAACCACTTGCTGCCATATACTGCAGCGGGGTGGCACAGGAAGGCTCAGTCACGTATATTTATGGGACTGAGCCTCTTCCGGGTTATGTATGCGTAAATACCTCAATCAGGAAAATACTGCATTATTGCCACTATATGGAGCAGATAATCATAGGAAAAACCCATATTAGACACATTACAGGGATTACTTGCAATGGCTGTGCCAATACTGTGACATTTGGACAGCTACAATATATCGTCAAAAGTATTGGGATGCCTACCTTTACACGGACATGAAATTTATTGGCATCCCAGTCTTAGTTCATAGGATTCAATATTGATTTGGCTCACCCTTTACCGCTATAACAGCTTCAACTCTTCTGGGAAGTCTGTCCACAAGGTTTAGGAGTGTGTCTATAGGAATGTTTGACCATTCTTCCAGGAGCGCATTTGTGAGGTCAGGCACTGATGTTGGACGAGAAGGCCTGGCTCGCAGTCTCCACTCTAATTCATCCCAAACATGTTCTATCGGGTTGAGGTCAGGACTCTGTGCAGGCTGGTCAAGTTCCTCCACCCCTAACTCACTCATCCATGTTTTTATGGACCTTGCTCTGTGCACTGGTCCAACTCCTTTAGTGGAGGGGGGATTATGGCGTGGGGTTGTTTTTCAGGGGTTGGGCTTGGCCCCTTAGTTCCAGTGAAGGGAACTCTTAATGCGTCAGCATACCAAGACATTTTAGACAATTTCATGCTCCCAACTTTGTGGGAACAGTTCCTGTTCCAACATGAATGCGCCCCTTCCTGTTCCAACATGAATGCGCACCAGTACACAAAGCAAGGTTCATAAAGACATGGATAAGCGAGTATGGGGTGGAGGAATTTGACTGGCCTGCACAGAGACCTGACCTCAACCCGATAGAACACCTTTGGGATGAATTAGTGTGGAGTGGAGACTGCAAGCCAGGCCTTCTCATCCAACATCAGTGCCTGACCTCACAAATGCGTTTCTGGAAGAATGGTCAAATATTCCCATATGCCGCGTACACACGTGCGGACTTTTGCCGGCGGACCTAAGTCCAGCGGACAATCTGCTGGACTTTCCAGCTGGCCTCGCCGGACTTTCCAAGCGTGTGACTTGCCCACACACGCACGGACTTCTCCGGCGGATAACAGAGAGGGCTTCTGTTAGGCTGCTTTCACACTGGGGCGGTTTTCAGGCGGTACAGCGCTAAAAATAGCGCCTGTACACCGCCTGAAAAAACCGGCCCCATTCACTCCAGTGTGAAAGCCGGCGGGCTTTCACACTGGAGCGGTGCGCTAGCAGGACGGTAAAAAAAGTCCTGCTAGCAGCATCTTTGGAGCGGTGAAGGAGCGGTGTATTCACCGCTCCTATACCGCTCCTTCCCATTGAAATCAATGGGACACCGCGGGGATACCACCGGCAAACCGCCGCTGCAGCGGCGCTTTGCGGAGGTTTTTAACCCTTTTGCGGCCGCTAGCGGGGGTTAAAACCACCCCACTAGCGGCCGCATACCGCGGCTAAAACGATGGTAAAGCAGCGCTAAATATAGCGCTGCTTTACCGTCGCCGCCCCGCACCGCCCCAGTGTGAAAGCAGCCTTAGAGAGTCTGTTAGAAATAGCCCCCAGACATACTGCAGACATGATACAGGAGATGGTCAGAGACTGCAGACATACTACAGGAGAGGGTCAGAGACTGCAGACATAGTACAGGAGATGATCAGAGACTGCAGACATAATACAGGAGATGATCAGAGACTGCAGACATAATACAGGAGATGATCAGAGACTGCAGACACACTACAGGAGATGGTCAGAGACTGCAGTTCCTAAGGATGGCAGTAGATAATGACCGACCAGCCCTCTCACCAGACCTGGCAGTACAGCAACATCAGTTCTTCTGATCAGGAGTCAGCTCACTCTGGGTTGCCCTTGGTGACTCCGCTGGGTAGTGCTCAGATCTATATTCTGGCAATGACTCCATTCCTTTGTTCACCAGGGATGGCGCCAGGCTGTGTGACTTTCCCTCTGATGGCACAGGGCAGCGGGGTTATCTTTCTGATGGCGTCCCCTCAGCACCGTCCTCTCCCTGGAGTCCTGGGTGCACTTCCCGAAAGCTTTCCCGGGCTCCTGGCTCTCTCTCTCCCCCCCTCTCTTATTCAGCTGAGCATGCTGTGTGGGTAGCAGTTTCCGGGTCACAATGGGGCCACCAGTCCTCGGGACTACATGTCCCACAATCCTCCTCTCTGCTTCCTTTTTATTGTATTTATTCCCTGGCCAATATGAAGGAGGGATAAGAAACATAGCGGGCAGCTGACCTGGCAACCGCTTCTCACTAGTACAGCAGTGCAAGGAGAAGAGGGAGGGGGGTTTAAGAGCCCGCAGCTGCTCTCTCTTTACTCAGACACGGGAGCTCTGATCTCCGGCTGCTTCGCTCTCCTTCTCTGACAGGAGGAGGGAGAGGGATGGGCAGTAAACACAGAGAGCCATCTTCCCATTGATAGCAGGGACGGCGGTGGCACAGTCTCTCCTCCCCTAATCCGCTCCTGCGTATTTCCCAACTTTTAAAGTTGAGAATGAGGGACATTCTGGGGAGAGAGAGTGACCTGCGGCATGCACAGCTTATATCAAAGTTTCCATCAGAGCCCCCCCCAGCAGGTGTCCCCCATCAGAGCCCCCCAGCAGGTGTCCCCTATCAGAACCCCCCCAGCAGGTGTCCCCCATTAGAGCCCCCCCAGCAGGTGTCCCCCATTAGATCCCCCCTACAGAAGGTGTCCCCCATCAGAGCCCCCCACAGCAGGTGTCCCCCATTAGAGCCCCCCCCATAGCAGGTGTCCCCCATTAGAGCCCCCCACAGCAGGTGTCCCCCATCAGAGCCCCCCCACAGCAGGTGTCCCCCATCAGAGCCCCCCCCCACAGCAGGTGTCCCCATCAGAGCCCCCCCAGCAGGTGTCCCCCATCAGAGCTCCCCACAGCAGGTGTCCCCCAACAGAGCCCCCACAGCAGGTGTCCCCCATCAGAGCCCCCCACAGCAGGTGTCCCCCATCAGAGCTCCCCCCACAGCAGGTGTCCCCCAACAGAGCCCCCCCACAGCAGGTGTCCCCCATCAGAGCCCCCCCACAGCAGGTGTTCTCCCATCAGAGCCCCCCCCACAGCAGGTGTTCTCCCATCAGAGCTCCCCCACAGCAGGTGTTCCCCATCAGAGCCCCCCCCCCACAGCAGGTGTTCCCCCATCAGTGCACCCCCCCCACAACAGGTGTTCCCCCATCCAAGCCCCCCCACAGCAGGTGTCCCCATAGATCAGTACCTGTTCAATAGATCCCTGTAGCTCGGGCACGCTGGGAGCAGAAGCACTGTGCACGTTGCAGGGGGCGGGGCATACGTGGCATCTTTGGTTACTAGGAGGGCGACACTCAAATAGCTTTTCTGGTAGTGCACTGGATGATTGGCAGCAGCTCCGGCCAACCCAGAAGAGAAGAGCCGACACACGCAGAGGGGGCGGGACAGACAGGAGACTGCTCCATGTGCAACAGACAGAAAGATTAGTGGAGTCTAGTACCGGAACGTGTTTCGGTACTAGGCTCCACATCAGTACTCAGACACCACGGATTCCGGGGACAGAGGGAGCGGTATGCGCTCTTGTCAGTTGCCGGCAGGATGGGGAACGGCAGCACCCGCTACATGCGCTCCACCACCGCCTCTGGACACAGATGAGGAGGAGGGAGGGGAGCAGCACTCTGGAGCTTCGGCGCCCCCACCTCTGCGGCGCCTGGGTGCGGAGCACCCCACGCACCCTGCCTAGGATCGGCCCTGGGTAAAAGTCACTAGGGAGGGTTTACAACCACTTTAAGTGCAATCTGGCTATGCCTACTGTTCACCATGGCATGCTATGTGGCAGATCTTGTTTCTTTATTTTATGCCTGGGGGCCCCAGGTCTTTCACATTCACTGCCATGCTCAAATTTTGTCACACTCTGACTTTTTTAACTGTAAAGCAAGGAAGATTACCTTTATGGGTCTAGTTAACATGTATATATTATTGAAACAATTTAAATTTAGATTGAAATGAGGGTAGTGGTTTGTGGGTGTAGCTAACCACTTTCCGCCCCGCTCCTGCAGATATACTGCAGCGGGGTGGCACGGGCAGGCTCAGTGGCTGGTTATGTACAGTGTGTGTAAGAACCTCAATCAGGAAAATACTGCATTATGGCCACTAGATGGAACAGAGGATCAAAGGAAATACACAGATTAGACACATTACTGGGATTACTTGCAATGGCTGTGCCAATGCTGGGACATTTGGACAGCTATGTTTTTGTAAATAGTCCCATAATGCATCATCGATTGATCTTGAACAAATACAACCGATTGAATTGAAATAATTCTGATAGGTCTGAATGTCCGATTGATCGGAATGCATGAATATCCAGTTTTTGGGAGAGCAGCTAAATTAATAAGATTGTTAAAGTGGGGTACCCCCTAAAAAAAAAAAAAGTCAGCAGCTACAAATACTTCAGCTGCTGACTTTTAATAATCGGACACTTACCTGTCCCAGGGTCCAGCGATGCGGGGGGGATTGAAGCCTCCCCTTCCCCCACTCCGCTCGGCAGCACCGGCATTCTTACTGTGGGCATCTGGCTGTGGCTTCACAGTCGGGCACCCACTGCGCATGCGCAAGCAGCGCCACGCGCTGTGATACGCCGCTTGGTCATCTGGGACCTGTCACGTGTCCCAGATGACTGACTGCGCCGAGGGGAAGTGATGTCAGTGCCCGGGCACTGAGGGAGGCAGACTACAAGGGACCCCCTAGCAACAGGCATTTATAGGTGAGTAAAAAAAAAAAAAAATTCCAATTATTTTTTTTTAATAAATCTTAAGCAATTTTTTTTTTTCTGGTGGAAACACCACTTTAAGTGTATGGTGCATCATATTTACTCCCAGGTAGTAAATTGAGCGAAAATTCGATCAAATCTAAAATTATTCCGTGTATGGCCACCATAAAAGTAAAATATTCCTGTTACAGGCATACCCCGCTTTTAAGTACACAATGGAGTTTATTTACTAAAGCTAGAAAGTGCAAAATGAGGCTCACTTCTGCATAGAAACCAATGAGCTTCTAACCCCAGCGTGTTCAATTAAGCTTTGGTAATAAAACCTGGAAGCTCATTGGTTTCTGTGCAGAAGTGAACCTGATTTTGCACTTTCTAGCTTTAATAAATAAACTCCATTGTGTACTTAAAAGTGGGGTATGCCTGTATTGTTTTTGCTGCAATCATTTTGTAACATGTGGCAGGGGTGGAATTCAGAGAGGGAATTATGCAAAGCTTTGTGTTCTATCAGGTTTAAAATCCATAAAGAGACCATTAAGAAGAGATTAATTACATGGGTATGCAGATACGGGTAATGGTAATCTTTTAGCTATCATTAGGAAATGAGTATATTTGCAATGGTTGGAGAATAGTGCCCCTTTAAGCAGAATGGCTGTTTGAGATGAACACAAGATCACTTGGCCAGCCTTAAAGAAAATCCCTTCGTAAATTAGCTTCAATCTCTCCTTAACTGGTGCTGCAAATCCAACACGCAGCTAACAGACTGCGAGAAAATGCTCTGCTAGCATCTTTGCCTTGTGCAGACTCCCCACAGCAACATCCAGCATTGTCCTACCGAGCAACACATACATCAAAAAGCTTTACTAGAAGACGCATGTGATTGATTCATGAAGCCTCTTAGTAGTAATAATAGGATGGAAAAAAAAAAAAAATACATGCTTAATGCACAGATGCATGAGAACGACAGCTGTAGTGAAATAAACATGGAGCTACAGTGCCTCTTAATCTAAAGTGGTGAGGGAAAATCAAAGCAACGTGTGACATAAGCTCTTTCCTGACGGCTCTCGTTTTTAGCTAAGGCGCCTCCCTTTCATTGGCTATGTGCAATGAAGCGACAGAGCCCTCCTGTATAATAAGCAATTCAGGAGCTCCCAGCCCATCAGAAAGAGAGAAATCCTCATGCAGCCACTGATGTGAGGCATCTTCTCCGCACGCTGCTAGAGACTTTTTGTTTTTCTCTTTTTTTTTTTCTGCCAGCAGACACTACATAGGATCCCACCTTCCCTCAGTATATGGGCATTAGGATCCGTCTGCCTGGCAGCAATCCCTGCATGCTCTTTTGCATGAGAAACCCAATCTAATGGAGTGCTACTACATAGTCATCAGCTCCGCACACCTGAGCAAAGGCCACTTCCGAAACATCAAAGGAGTTTTTAGAGGACCTCTCACTGGAAGCAAAAGTCTGGTGAGCATTATGATCTCGCTGTTCTAGCCTGCATGCTTCTTTGTCTATGTTTGCTTTTGATGTGTAAATCACTGGACTTCCAGGATGCAGGTTTGAATTAAAACCCCTCTTTTTTTATTTTTTATAAAGAAATCTAATTCCTAACTGCAATCCAACAATTCAAAAATAAGGTGTCACATGCCATTAGGTAATATTTTTAAAGGGTGTGAATTAACTATTATTATTTGAAGTTATGTGAGTATGCGATTGTTCAGAAATGCTAGATTTCTATTTTTATTTCTTTATATTATAATCAATGATAATACTTGTATGCTATTATATTTTTAGTGTTTCATTGAAGGGTTCCATTACTTTTATCCAGCATTACATGTATTGATTGCTTTTAAAGATAAAGTCAATTTAGAAAGTAATATTGTTGCTGCTGTGGAATCCCTGTTCATAATTAACTAATAAAGTTCACGCTGCCAAGAGTAGCAGGAAGAATAGCAAACATTCATAACGATCGTTTAATGACAGCGGTAACGAAGTTACTTTGTATACCACTGATAGAAAAAAAAAAGAAACTGTTGTGAAGCTGCTGATGATGCACTTTCTAATTATTGCAGCTTTGGCTTGCATTAATGTTCATCATTAGCAGGAGGAGAGGATGGATTGCATTGAGCATGGTAGGTGTTATTAACCTGTGGGTGAAGTCCCACAGTAAAACTTGGGTCATCACGATCCCCCTCTTATAAATAAATGAAATGTACTGTAAATACATGAATTATTTACCATGCCAATACCTTGTGTATGTCCCTGATGTTTTATGCCTTTGACACTAATATACCTGAGCTATTCAACAGAATAAATTATTAGTAATGAGTTCACATGCTTCCTAAATACGTGCTCTGTTCAGTTGTCTATTCAATCTAAAGGATTTCCTCCAGTGAGCATGTCCTCGCTATAAAGGAAATAACTTTACTTAAAGGACAAGTCTTCTTTTAACATACAATCCTCCAACCCACTTCTCCAGAACTAACCTGCACTAACTCCAGCCACCCGAACCTCTCCCTTACCTGTGTAGTAGAGCTGTCTCCTTTTTTGCTTTCTTCACCATTAGGTAGAAATTCTCTAATGCCACGTACACACGAGCAGATTTTCCGTCGGAAAAATCTTGGATGTTTTTTCCGACGGAACTCCGCTCAAGCTTGGCTTGCATATAAACAGTCACACAAAAGTTCTCTGAACTTTCGACTGTCAAGAACGTGGTGACGTACAACACTACGACAAGCCGAGATAATTAAGTTCAATGCTTCCGAGCATGCGTCAAACTGTTTCCGAGCATGATTAGGAATTTTGCACGTCGGAATTGGTACAGACGATTGGAATTTCAGATCAGAATTTTTTAGTACCGAAAAATTGAGAACCTGCTCTCAATCTTTTGCTGGCTGGAATTCCGCCAGCAAAAGTCCGATGGAGCATACACATGGTCGCATTTTCGGACCAAAAGATCTCTTCAGACTTTTGCTGGAGGAATTTCCGCTCGTGTGTACGGGGCATTAGTATTGTGCCTGCGTAGTGACCCTTATAAACTTGTTTAGGACTTATCTGAATACCGGAGCTACATCTTGTGTAAACATTGCACGGACACTGCTCTGCTACAGAGTAAGGGGCTATGGTGGGTTATTTCAGGAGAAATAGGGCGGTGGGTTTGAGGATTTTTTTTTATTTATTTAAACATGGAATGTTTTATTAGGCTTCCTTAGATATACAGAGTGCAAAACACATCAAAGAAAAGTCAGGATCACTCCACGACATGCAATACAGTGTACAAAGTAGTACATTTCAAGTAAGCAATTCAATAAGGCCAGAGTGATGGGCAAATTGGTGTAACATTTTGCATTGTGCTTTAGCACCCAGAATGGTAGACTCAGACCCCCAATGTGATCAGATGGTAGGGTGCTCTCAAGTGATCCATAGGAACTGGGTAGATAGAGGAAAAGGAAAAAAAAAATGGATAAAGAAAGGGGGGGGGGGCAGGATTTTATCAGGAAAGTACAGTTGGATATACAGTAAAAGAAGATCACTGCTAAATCCTAATTGCATTCAACTGGTTACTTAACCTAACCAAAATGCGTTTCAGAATAAATAAAACTTTTTTTTTTTTTTTTTTGTAAATCTTATGACTCTACCATTTACTTGTATGTGGCAACCCCTAAGCCCCAGATTTATTTATTTTTATTTATTTAAGGTACTTACGGTCTATAGCGCTGTCAATTTACGCAGCGCTTTACATATACATTGCACATTCACATCGGTCCCTATCCTCAAGGAGCTTACAATCTACAGATAAAAAAAAATAAAACATTCTAGAATGCATTAGGGGTTTTCCTATTTTCCTCTGTGTACTCAACATAGGGTTGTGTATAGGATGGTCAAGACTTAATCTAACATCTGTCTTAATTATCTCCTGGTGGCAGGATCTCCAGATTATATAGGCTTATCATCATGGTGGTATAGCTTTGTATCAAGTAGGAAAATCCCTGTCAAAAGCGTGCTTCCGAAAAATGTAACTAGTTGCTTCATATGTTTAGGAAGACCTCCGCCTGTCAAGTATTTTTTCTGTCCAGGCTGGGGAGATTTCCCCTCAACTATCCCCAAAGAGAGCAATATAAAAAAAAAAAGTTTGCAGGAATTTGACTTTAAAATTGTACTCATCTTTGCTGCACTGAGGTTAAGTCCCAGTTTCCTTGCTGCAGTTTGACTGTGTAAGGAGAGCCCCTGCTAATGGTAGTGGGGAAGCCATTTAGGAGAACAAGAGCTTCTGCAAACAGTGGCAGAGTGTGTGTACCTTGGGCCCTGGGTTGTTTCTGGTTCAAGTACCCTCCTCCCTGTTACCCTCAGACATGTCAGGATGATTATATGTTTTGTGTCTGTCACATACTACTTACAAATTAAGTATTTATTGCAAGATACTGAACAATAGCAACTCCCTAGCATGTTACTGTACTACTAGCCCCAGTATTATGTTTTATCACCGTCAATTAAAAAGTACAATGCCATAATTGGTTGAAAACTATTGTGCTACTTTCCAACTCAGTTGCCAAATGCAAATCCATGTGCCACCTCCTTCAACCCACTTCAGCTCTCTGTGCCTCCTCCTGCACCCCACTCTTGTTCTCTGTGCCCCGTCCTGCACCACACTTCAATACTCTGTGCCTCAACCCTGACTCCAATCTAACTCTTTGCTCCCTTTTGCACTCCTTACTAGCTCTTACTGCTCTCTCCTGCACCTCATTTTAGCTTTTCTTTTCCAGAATTTCATTCTAGCTCTATCTGCTCTTCACACTAAAGTCTAGTACACCCTGCTAGTTTTTGACAGCTCGGGTTGGAGCCGCTGTACTAACCATGCAATGTTTGTACAGTGATCTCTCCTGCTGTTCTATTGTGTTCTGACAGTGGGGCGACCCCTCGCCAGAACACTTTGGTAAATGCTCTTAGCCATTGGCTGAGAGCGCTGATCAGGAGCCAGTCGGCAGACCATTATCGGTCATGCCCCTTTGACAGAACCTGGCCGAACAGACCTGCTGCAGTACCCACGGGCCGAATGTCGGGCGGTTTCTATTGAACTGGCCGATGCAGCCTGACATTTGGGACGTGTGTACAGTGCTTAACTCTGCAGAATCCCCCGACTTCCATTCTCCATCCTCATTTACTCCCACGCAATGGGGTTGATTTACTAAAGGCAAATAAGCTGTTCAGCCTATCTGAGGTGAAGTTCTGCTGACATTCATCATCCAATCATGTTTAAGCAAAAATGCTGTTTTTTATTTTCCTTGCATGAGATTGCGTATTCTTTGCAAAGTAAAGTTTCAATGCATTCATTAGACTAGAGGGAAAAGTCCCCTTGCAAAGTGAACAGCCTATTTGCTTTTAGTAAATCAACACCAATGTCTTAATCTCAATCCTAGCCATTTAAAAAATACCCAATTGCCACCGCATGATATAATGAAGCAAGTAGTTGGTAGGGATGAGCCGAACACCCCCGGGTTCGGTTCGAACCAGAACCTTCGAACGGACCGAAAGTTCGCGCGAATTTTCGAACCCTATACGTTATAATGGACGCGAACGTTCGAAATCAAAAGTGCTAATTACAACGGCCAATATGCATGTTAATGTCATAAAACAGGTTTGGGGACCCGGGTCCTGCCCCAGGGGACATATATCAATGCAAAAAGAACTTTTAAAAACTAACGTTTTTTCGGGAGCAGTCATTTTAATGATGCATAAAGTGAAAAAAAAAAGTGACATTTTCCTTTAAATATGGTACCTGGGGGGTGTCCAAAGTATGCCTGTGAAGTGGCATGTGTTTCCCGTGTTTAGAACTGTCCTTGCACAAAATGACATTTGTAAAGGAAAAAAAGAAGCCATTTAAAACCACTTGCGGCTTTAGGTTTGATCTTAAGTAGAATCTGAACAGGTACATTATGAAGTGTAGCTCCATCCCAAAAAAATCTATTTTTAAGCTTTTTGGAGAACATAGGGAGGGGTTATCACCCCTGTAACATTTGCTGTCTTTGCACATCTGTTCAGAACATGTCACCTCACTTTCCGTCCCAATGACAAATGTTTTTGGAAAAGTGGGGTTTTAATTGAAACAAGGATTGGTGATAAAGTATCAGTAGAGAGGAGATACCTTTTTCCCAAATTAAATCTAACAGGATAGAATTTCCCTTCCTAGGGGTAGATTTCCTCTCACTTCCTGTTTTCTCTTTCCATTTGCAAGTAGGAGTCGTTTGTAAGTTGGATGTTTGAAAGTAGGGGCCTGGCGTATATACTCTGCAGAAATTTGCCCTATTAGATGTTGGTGTAGCCACAAGACTGGTGGGCACAGGAATGGGCCCTGCTGTGAGTTAATAGATCAAGATTTGTAATTGCATGCACCTGTTGAACAGGGCAGAAAAATTGGGGGTGGTGGTGGTGGTGGTGGTGGACGGTTTTGCCACAAGACTGTAAGCTCTCACAGTTACTCTTGGTGGGCGCAGGAATGGGCCCTGCTGTGAGTTATTAGATCAAGATTTGTAATTGCAAGCACCTGATGAACAGGGCAGAAAAATTGGGCCTTTGGCGGTGGTGGTGGACGGTGTTGCCACAAGACTGTAGGCCCTCATAGTTACTCTTGGTGGGCGCAGGAATGGGCCCTGCTGTGAGTTATTAGATCAAGATTTGTCATTGCAAGCACCTGATGAACAGGGCAGAAAAATTGGGCCTTTGGCGGTGGTGGTGGACGGTGTTGCCACAAGACTGCAGGCCCTCATAGTTACTCTTGGTGGGCGCAGGAATGGGCCCTGCTGTGAACTATTAGATCAAGATTTGTAATTACCCGCCCCTGTTAAACAGGGGCTGAAAAATTGTGCCTTAGGCACTGGTGTTGGTGCCACAACACTGCAACCCCTCACAGAGACTGTACTTGGAGCACAGCAGTCACACGTGTTGCGAAGCATTTTTTTAAAAAATTGTAAGTACACGCCCCTGTTAAACAGGGGCTGAAAAATTGTGCCTTAGGCACTGGTGCTGGTGCCACAACACTGCAACCCGGCCCTCACAGATACTGTACTTGGAGCACAGCAGTCACACGTGTTGCGAAGCATTTTTTTTAAAAAATTGTAAGTACACGCCCCTGTTAAACAGGGGCTGAAAAATTGTGCCTTAGGCACTGGTGCTGGTGCCACAACACTGCAACCCGGCCCTCACAGAGACTGTACTTGGAGCACAGCAGTCACACGTGTTGCGAAGCATTTTTTTAAAAAATTGTAAGTACACGCCCCTGTTAAACAGGGGCTGAAAAATTGTGCCTTAGGCACTGGTGCTGGTGCCACAACACTGCAACACGGCCCTCACAGAGACTGTACTTGGAGCACAGCAGTCACACGTGTTGCGAAGCATTTTTTTAAAAAATTGTAAGTACACGCCCCTGTTAAACAGGGGCTGAAAAATTGTGCCTTAGGCACTGGTGCTGGTGCCACAACACTGCAACCCGGCCCTCACAGAGACTGTACTTGGAGCACAGCAGTCACACGTGTTGCGAAGCATTTTTTTAAAAAATTGTAAGTACACGCCCCTGTTAAACAGGGGCTGAAAAATTGTGCCTTAGGCACTGGTGCTGGTGCCACAACACTGCAACACGGCCCTCACAGAGACTGTACTTGGAGCACAGCAGTCACACGTGTTGCGAAGCATTTTTTTTAAAAAATTGTAAGTACACGCCCCTGTTAAACAGGGGCTGAAAAATTGTGCCTTAGGCACTGGTGCTGGTGCCACAACACTGCAACACGGCCCTCACAGAGACTGTACTTGGAGCACAGCAGTCACACGTGTTGCGAAGCATTTTTTAAAAAAAAATTGTAAGTACACGCCCCTGTTAAACAGGGGCTGAAAAATTGTGCCTTAGGCACTGGTGCTGTGGCATGGATCATTGAGGAGGAGGAAGAGGATAGTCAGTGAACATAAGAGGACAGTCACTCAGCATCAGCATAGGCAGTCTTGAAGGGATGTGACATTAAAAATTATTCGGTTATATCCGCCTCAGGTGCCTGGTAGCTGGTGGTGATCCAAGACTGATTCATTTTGATGAATGTCAGTCGATCAACCGAGGCGGTGGACAGGCGCACCCTATGATCAGTCACAAATCCTCCAGCAGCACTGAATGTGCGTTCGGAAAGAACGCTGGAGGCAGGACAGGCCAGTAGCTCAATTGCATACTGTGCAAGCTCTGGCCAGTGATCCATCCTCAGGACCCAGTAAGCCAGAGGATTTTCGGTGGGAAAGGTGTCCAAGTCTGACCTTGCCCCAAGGTATTCCTGCACCATGTATATCAGACGCTGGCGATGGTTGCTGGAACCGATCATACCTTGGGGCTGCGGACTAAAAAATTGTCTGAACGCATCGGTCAGACGTCCACCTTCCCCACCGCTCCTTCTGCCACTGACCGAAGCCTCAGCAACTCGTCGCCCAGGACCAGGAGTTTGTAGCCTCCCAGTTTCTGGGAACGCGTTGCACAGACCTTTCTGCAAGGCCTCCCTGAGATGTCTCATCCTCTGCTCCCTCTGCGACGGCAAGATAAGGTCCGCAACCTTACCCTTGTACCGCGGATCAAGGAGAGTGGCCAGCCAGTAATGGTCCCTCTCCTTGATCCGAAGAACACGAGGATCCTTCCGCAGGCTTTGCAGGATCAGGGAGGCCATGCAGCGTAGGTTAGCTGAGGCATTCGGTCCGGAGTCTTCTGGGTCACTGAGGATGACATGATCGCCAGCCACCTCCTCCCAGCCACGTACAAGTCCACTGGCTTGTTGGGACTGTACATCATCCCTAAAAGACTGCTGCTGCTGATGCTGAGTGCCAGGCTCCACCTCCATGCTCACACAATCCTCCTCCTCCTCCTCCTCCTCCTCCTCCTCATCCTCTTCCTGTGTGATGGGTGGGACAGAAGGAACACTGTCCGGATAAAGGGGGCCTTGAGAGGCAAGGAAGTCCTCCTCTTCCTGCCTCTGTTCTGCCTCAAGTGCCCTGTCCATTATCCCACGCAGCGTATGCTCCAACAGGTGGACAAGAGGGACAGTGTCACTGATGCATGCACTGTCACTGCTCACCATCCTCGTGGCCTCCTCAAATGGTGAGAGGACAGTGCATGCATCCCTGATCATGCTCCACTGACGTGGGGAAAAAAAACCAAGCTCCCCTGACCCTGTCCTGGTGCCGTAGTCGCAAAGGTACTCATTGATGGCCCTCTGCTGCGTGTGCAGTCGCTGCAGCATGGCCAACGTTGAGTTCCACCTGGTGGGCATGTCAGATATTAGGCGGTTCTTGGGCAGGTTCAGCTCCTTTTGCAGCTCAGTCAGCCGAGCACTGGCATTATAAGATCGGCGGAAATGCACACAGACTTTCCTGGCCTGCCTCAGGACATCCTGTAAGCCTGGGAACCTGCCCAAGAACCGCTGCACCACCAGGTTGAGGACGTGAGCCATGCAGGGCACATGGGTGAGCTGCCCCTGTCGCAGGGCGGAGAGGAGGTTGGTGCCATTGTCAGAAACGACCATTCCTGGCTTAAGCTGACGTGGCGTCAACCACCTCTCGGCCTGCCCCTGCAGAGCTGCCAGAACCTCTGGCCCAGTGTGGCTCCTGTCCCCCAAACACACCAGCGCAAGCACGGCATGGCATCTTTTTGCCTGCGTACTTGCGTAGCCCCTTGTACGCCTACGGAGCATCGCTGGTTCCAAGGACAGAGCACTGGAGGAAGAAGAAGAGGAGGGGGTGGAGGAGAGAGGTGTGTCACAACCAGTAGCAGTAGTCGCGTTTTGGAGGCGTGGTGGCGGAACAACCTCCAACACTACTGCACCTTGTCCTGCATCCCTCCCAGCTGCCAATAGAGTGACCCAATGGGCCGTGAAAGAAAGGTACCGTCCCTGTCCATGCCTGCTGGACCATGAGTCAGCGGTAATATGCACCTTACCGCTGACCGCCCTGTCCAGCGAGGCATGGACATTGCCCTCCACATGCCGGTAGAGAGACGGAATCGCCTTCCGCGAGAAAAAGTGGCGTTTGGGAACCTGCCACTGAGGAACCGCACATTGAACAAACTCACGGAAGGGGGCCGAGTCTACCAACTGAAAAGGCAGCAGTTGAAGTGCTAGCAATTTAGCAAGGCTAGCATTCAACCGCTGGGCATGTGGATGGCTGGGAGTGTACTTCTTTCTACGGTCCAGCAGCTGGGGCAGGGAAATTTGCCTGCTGCATTCGGACGTCGGTGTACTGCAAGTACTTGGTTGTGACACACCGAATTCTACACCTTCAGTCCTCTCAGAGCAGCTTTCAGAGAGGACTGAAGGTGTAGTGGGGATGGAGATACCAGCTGAGGAGGAGCAAGGAGAGGTCCGCTTAGTTCTTTGGTGTGGGTCTTTTATGTGTGCCTGCCAACGAGCTGCATGGCAGGTCGCCATATGTCTGGTCATGCTTGTCGTGCCCAAGCGGCTGATGTTTTGGCCACGCGAGATACGCTTGAGACAAATATTGCAAATAGCAGTGGTGCGATCTGCTGCACTCGTCTCAAAAAAGGCCCACACCAAAGAACTTTTCTGATAACGTGCAGAGGCAGCGCCCTGCACAGGCGGAGCTCTGCGGTGTTGTACAGTTGCTGTGCTGGCCTCTACCTGGCCTCCAGGGGGCATCCTGCCTCGTTGGACATGTGACGCCGCATCCTCCTCCTCCTCGTCCTCCTCCTCATCCTCTCTCCCTTGAGGCACCCACGTGGAGTCAGTGACCTCATCATCCCCTCCCTCTTCACCACTAGAGCAAACCTGGCAGTAAGCTGCAGCTGGTGGAACTGTACTGCCAGATTCCTCAAGCTGGGTATCGTCATCCGAGCCTTCGAATCGTTGGGCATCCTCCTGGAGCATGTACCCAACACTGTGCTCAAAGAGTTCGGGGGACTCCTCAGGAGGACATGGTGGGTCTAGGGAAGGGGTGGCTGATGATGCTCTGTCAGTACCCTGAGCCTGGGTGAGAGAGGATGAGGAGGATGAGGAGGGCTTGGTCATCCATTCTACCAAGCCTTCAGCATGATGCGGCTCCACATGTCCAGCTGCCGAAAACAAAGACGCGCGTGTCCCATGGCCACGTGCTGATGACGATGCACGACCACGTCCACGTCCACGGCCACGTCCACTAGAAACAGAGCCTGCCTGCCCTGTGTTCTTGGCTCTGCACGCTCTGCCTCCCCTTGGCGGTCTTCCAGCCATTGTAGTCGGTAGTCCTGTGGGTGCTGCTGAGAAGAAAATATAGGAGCTCTGTGTGATGCCACTAACACACTAGAAGTCCTATAGGTGCTTCTGCAAAGAAAATATAGGAGCTCTGTGTGATGCCACTAACACACTAGAAGTCCTGTGGGTGCTGCTGAGAAGAAAATATAGGAGCTCTGTGTGATGCCACTAACACACTAGAAGTCCTATGGGTGCTTCTGCAAAGAAAAAATAGGAGCTCTGTGTGATGCCACTAACACACTAGAAGTCCTGTGGGTGCTGCTGAGAAGAAAATATAGGAGCTCTGTGTGATGCCACTAACACACTAGAAGTCCTATGGGTGCTTCTGCAAAGAAAATATAGGAGCTCTGTGTGATGCCACTAACACACTAGAAGTCCTATAGGTGCTTCTGCAAAGAAAATATAGGAGCTCTGTGTGATGCCACTAACACACTAGAAGTCCTGTGGGTGCTGCTGAGAAGAATATATAGGAGCTCTGTGTGATGCCACTAACACACTAGAAGTCCTATGGGTGCTTCTGCAAAGAAAATAGAGGAGCTCTGTGTGATGCCACTAACACACTAGAAGTCCTGTGGGTGCTTCTGCAAAGAAAATAGAGGAGCTCTGTGTGATGCCACTAACACACTAGAAGTCCTATAGGTGCTTCTGCAAAGAAAATATAGGAGCTCTGTGTGATGCCACTAACACACTAGAAGTCCTGTGGGTGCTGCTGAGAAGAATATATAGGAGCTCTGTGTGATGCCACTAACACACTAGAAGTCCTATGGGTGCTTCTGCAAAGAAAATAGAGGAGCTCTGTGTGATGCCACTAACACACTAGAAGTCCTGTGGGTGCTTCTGCAAAGAAAATAGAGGAGCTCTGTGTGATGCCACTAACACACTAGAAGTCCTATAGGTGCTTCTGCAAAGAAAATATAGGAGCTCTGTGTGATGCCACTAACACACTAGAAGTCCTGTGGGTGCTGCTGAGAAGAATATATAGGAGCTCTGTGTGATGCCACTAACACACTAGAAGTCCTATGGGTGCTTCTGCAAAGAAAATAGAGGAGCTCTGTGTGATGCCACTAACACACTAGAAGTCCTGTGGGTGCTTCTGCAAAGAAAATAGAGGAGCTCTGTGTGATGCCACTAACACACTAGAAGTCCTATAGGTGCTTCTGCAAAGAAAATATAGGAGCTCTGTGTGATGCCACTAACACACTAGAAGTCCTGTGGGTGCTGCTGAGAAGAATATATAGGAGCTCTGTGTGATGCCACTAACACACTAGAAGTCCTATGGGTGCTTCTGCAAAGAAAATAGAGGAGCTCTGTGTGATGCCACTAACACACTAGAAGTCCTGTGGGTGCTTCTGCAAAGAAAATAGAGGAGCTCTGTGTGATGCCACTAACACACTAGAAGTCCTGTGGGTGCTGCTGAGAAGAAAATATAGGAGCTCTGTGTGATGCCACTAACACACTAGAAGTCCTATGGGTGCTTCTGCAAAGAAAATAGAGGAGCTCTGTGTGATGCCACTAACACACTAGAAGTCCTGTGGGTGCTGCTGAGAATACAATATAGGAGCTCTGTGTGATGCCACTAACACACTAGAAGTCCTATGGGTGCTTCTGCAAAGAAAATAGAG
This sequence comes from Lithobates sylvaticus, assembly GCA_028564925.1. Classification (NCBI taxonomy): domain Eukaryota; kingdom Metazoa; phylum Chordata; class Amphibia; order Anura; family Ranidae; genus Lithobates; species Lithobates sylvaticus. Next base: position 84,932,095 of record CM053031.1, read on the forward strand.
GAGCTCTGTGTGATGCCACTAACACACTACAAGTCCTATAGGTGCTTCTGGGAAGAAAATATAGCTCTGTGTGTGTAATGGGACTAACACACTTCAAGTCCTATAGGTGCTTCTGGGAAGAAAATATAGCTCTGTGTGTGTAATGGGACTAACACACTTCAAGTCCTATAGGTGCTTCTGGGAAGAAAATATAGCTCTGTGTGTGTAATGGGACTAACACACTTCAAGTCCTATAGGTGCTTCTGGGAAGAAAATATAGCTCTGTGTGTGTAATGGGACTAACACACTTCAAGTCCTATAGGTGCTTCTGGGAAGAAAATATAGCTCTGTGTGTGTAATGGGACTAACACACTTCAAGTCCTATAGGTGCTTCTGGGAAGAAAATATAGCTCTGTGTGTGTAATGGGACTAACACACTTCAAGTCCTATAGGTGCTTCTGGGAACAAAATATAGCTCTGTGTGTGTAATGGGACTAACACACTTCAAGTCCTATAGGTGCTTCTGGGAACAAAGTATAGCTCTTTGTGTGTAATGGGACTAACACACTTCAAGTCCTATAGGTGCTTCTGGGAAGAAAATATAGCTCTGTGTGTGTGATGGGACTAACACACTTCAAGTCCTATAGGTGCTTCTGGGAACAAAATATAGCTCTGTGTGTGTAATGGGACTAACACACTTCAAGTCCTATAGGTGCTTCTGGGAACAAAATATAGCTCTGTGTGTGTGATGGGACTAACACACTTCAAGTCCTATAGGTGCTTCTGGGAACAAAATATAGCTCTGTGTGTGTAATGGGACTAACACACTTCAAGTCCTATAGGTGCTTCTGGGAACAAAATATAGCTCTGTGTGTGTAATGGGACTAACACACTTCAAGTCCTATAGGTGCTTCTGGGAACAAAATATAGCTCTGTGTGTGTGATGGGACTAACACACTTCAAGTCCTATAGGTGCTTCTGGGAACAAAATATAGCTCTGTGTGTGTAATGGGACTAACACACTTCAAGTCCTATAGGTGCTTCTGGGAAGAAAATATAGCTCTGTGTGTGTAATGGGACTAACACACTTCAAGTCCTATAGGTGCTTCTGGGAAGAAAATATAGCTCTGTGTGTGTGATGGGACTAACACACTTCAAGTCCTATAGGTGCTTCTGGGAAGAAAATATAGCTCTGTGTGTGTAATGGGACTAACACACTTCAAGTCCTATAGGTGCTTCTGGGAACAAAGTATAGCTCTTTGTGTGTAATGGGACTAACGCACTTCAAGTCCTATAGGTGCTTCTGGGAAGAAAATATAGCTCTGTGTGTGTGATGGGACTAACACACTTCAAGTCCTATAGGTGCTTCTGGGAAGAAAATATAGCTCTGTGTGTGTGATGGGACTAACACACTTCAAGTCCTATAGGTGCTTCTGGGAACAAAGTATAGCTCTTTGTGTGTAATGGGACTAACACACTTCAAGTCCTATAGGTGCTTCTGGGAAGAAAATATAGCTCTGTGTGTGTGATGGGACTAACACACTTCAAGTCCTATAGGTGCTTCTGGGAACAAAGTATAGCTCTTTGTGTGTAATGGGACTAACACACTTCAAGTCCTATAGGTGCTTCTGGGAAGAAAATATAGCTCTGTGTGTGTGATGGGACTAACACACTTCAAGTCCTATAGGTGCTTCTGGGAAGAAAATATAGCTCTGTGTGTGTGATGGGACTAACACACTTCAAGTCCTATAGGTGCTTCTGGGAACAAAGTATAGCTCTTTGTGTGTAATGGGACTAACACACTTCAAGTCCTATAGGTGCTTCTGGGAAGAAAATATAGCTCTGTGTGTGTGATGGGACTAACACACTTCAAGTCCTATAGGTGCTTCTGGGAAGAAAATATAGCTCTGTGTGTGTGATGGGACTAACACACTTCAAGTCCTATAGGTGCTTCTGGGAACAAAGTATAGCTCTTTGTGTGTAATGGGACTAACACACTTCAAGTCCTATAGGTGCTTCTGGGAAGAAAATATAGCTCTGTGTGTGTGATGGGACTAACACACTTCAAGTCCTATAGGTGCTTCTGGGAAGAAAATATAGCTCTGTGTGTGTGATGGGACTAACACACTTCAAGTCCTATAGGTGCTTCTGGGAAGAAAATATAGCTCTGTGTGTGTGATGGGACTAACACACTTCAAGTCCTATAGGTGCTTCTGGGAAGAAAATATAGCTCTGTGTGTGTAATGGGACTAACACACTTCAAGTCCTATAGGTGCTTCTGGGAAGAAAATATAGCTCTGTGTGTGTAATGGGACTAACACACTTCAAGTCCTATAGGTGCTTCTGGGAAGAAAATATAGCTCTGTGTGTGTAATGGGACTAACACACTTCAAGTCCTATAGGTGCTTCTGGGAACAAAATATAGCTCTGTGTGTGTAATGGGACTAACACACTTCAAGTCCTATAGGTGCCTCTGGGAACAAAATATAGGAGCTCTGCCTGCCTGCCACGAACACACTACAAGTCCTATAGGTGCTTCTGGTAACAAAATATAGGAGCTCTGCCTGCCTGCCACTAACACACTACAAGTCCTATAGGTGCTTCTGGTAACAAAATATAGGAGCTCTGCCTGCCTGTCACTAACACACTACAAGTCCTATAGGTGCTTCTGGTAACAAAATATAGGAGCTCTGCCTGCCTGCCACTAACACACTACAAGTCCTATAGGTGCTTCTGGTAACAAAATATAGGAGCTCTGCCTGCCTGTCACTAACACACTACAAGTCCTATAGGTGCTTCTGGTAACAAAATATAGGAGCTCTGCCTGCCTGCCACTAACACACTACAAGTCCTATAGGTGCTTCTGGTAACAAAATATAGGAGCTCTGCCTGCCTGCCACGAACACACTACAAGTCCTATAGGTGCTTCTGGTAACAAAATATAGGAGCTCTGCCTGCCTGCCACGAGCACACTACAAGCCCCTCTTTGTCAATCAATCTTTGTAACTGAATCTATCTAACTCAATCTCTGCAAGTGAATCTCTCTCTCTATCTATCTAAATGCAGCAGAGTGTCACAGAAACAGCCTGCTCAATCTGCGCCGGAACAGCATGTGACCGGCGCAGACGGCGTGGCGGCGTTTTATAGGGGGGGGGCGTGTACTACAGCCCCTGAGCTGTAATTGGCTACAGGCGTCCTGCCTGTAGCCAATTATGGCTCTTCGAGTTTCCGGGGCTGTGATTGGCCAAGCATGCGGGGTCACAGTGCATGCTTGGCCAATCATCAGCCAGCAATGCACTGCGTCGGCCGCGCCGGCCGCAATGCATTGCGGGGCCGCTCGCATCACACGAACGTGATGCGAGCGGCCAAAATAGTTCTGGGCTCGCCGAGCGAGCGAACGCCCGGTGCTCGATGCGAACGTGGGTTCGCATCGAGCACCGGGCCCATCCTTAGTAGTTGGGCAGGTATTGCATAAATCATGGTATGCAGATTTCTCTCTCTGAGCTTACGGTACTTCCTCTCTGATTGACTGGTTTCATAAAGACCAAGTTTTACAGTTACACTAGAGACAAATTAATGTAAGTCCAGGGAGAAAAGCAAATAGCTCACTAACCTTACTGCCTTCTTTTATTTGCCAGAGAGGTAATGCATTTTTCATTAACGGGTAGCATCAGACAAGGGGACTGGTGAATATTATTAAGTAAGCATGCGCTCCTTTTGAGTTGAGTCTTGGACCATTGGTCATCGCTACAAATATTCCTGAAAATGATAATAATGTTTCCAGGACCTGACTTCCTAAAATCTAAAGGTGTGCATGCTATTTTGACCTCTTACAAGCTGCCATACCAAAGGACATCTGCACAGATATTGAATGACTATGATGGAAGATGCAGTTACACAAAGGGGTCACACTGGCACATTGCTTCTATTACTCTCTGAACAGTTGGTGCCAAGCATCTATTTGTCATATTCGTTCCTTTCCATCACTTGAGGCTTGGAGAATTTAATCAGCCCAGATTAACCACCTATGAGCAGCTTAGTTGCAAGGGAAGTGGTAGAATTCATGACATTGTATGCACTTGTGTTTAGATCTATGTAATCATCAATATACTTATTAAAAATGTGTTATTTAAAAAGTAGATAGAAATATGGAAACTTGCAATTAAAAAAAGTGGTGGGTTTTAAAATGAGCATGGCACCAGATGTCACTAAGTATGATACTGCCATAGGTCCATAAAAAAAATCCTATGGGATTATACTATCAGATTTAAAACTACAAATGCTAAAGTGGGTTTGGTCAACTGGTAATGCTTTATGAGTGCTGGCAATTGGGGGGCAGGCAGTTTTTTCCATCTATCCGCCTTTTATGCTTAACAAGTTTCACTTTAGCCTTACTAACAACAACAAATTAATTTCTCAGAACTTATTAAGAATATCTCTATAATTTACCTTGGAATGGTAATGGCTGAAAACCATATTCAAAAAGGAAAAGCTATAAACGGGTTGGCAAGCCTGATGAAAAATTAAACTATTCATAATCCTATGCACCTTCATGTTTGAAAATATTCAAGAATTAATAGTAAGGCATTAAAGACCAGATCCACATTACTCATATTGTCTACTTGGTTGTTCCCTGATGAAGTACTTGAGTAGTGCTAAAACATTAGATTTGACTGGTCACAATTTTTATTTTTTATTTTTAACAGAAACGGGTCACAATTTAACAGATGTGCTGGATTGGGATATTCAGGCTTCCATGTGGCTTGCCAATTCGTTTTCAGCACTTGCATAGTTGGTTTGATTGATTATGCTTGGAACTCCAACTGCTCATTTAATGCGCTATATGTCAATCATGGGAGGAATGCAGTGTGTGCAAGGGCACCCATAAACATGAGATGGGGATCTTCTTTTTAGATGCATGAAGCAGCAAATTCATGTCCATAGAGAGCTCCTGACTGTCTGTTACCAATAAGGTCATTGGTCAGGCAGGTTACAAAGCTGTTGTTCCAAGTGATATAAGTGGCACCTTCAATGTCTGACTATGCTACTTATCCCTTCCCTTGCCATAGACATGGCCATTAATGTTTTCCTGAAAACTTGAGCATTGTTGTTCATGGATTTACAGCTAATGCTTCTGCCTGAGGGCAGCCACATTTTTCCTGCATGTCCACCTGACCTGTAAATCTTACTGCCGTCCTAAGTGGTGGTCCATTCTATTTGATGGTATGTACATTTCAATGATGACTTCTATTCTGGTTATTGAGAATTTATTAACGTGGTAAAAGCAAAGTATACTAACCCAGAGAAACCAGTAAGAATGAATCTCTCATTGATCTGCCTTTGGTAAACTGAAATATATTGATTGCTAAGTGATATTACACTTTGCATTCATTGCAGCATAGCTTTTCTGAATAATACCATACAATTATTTTTTTTCGAATGTGGATTAACCTTTAGACTGGTGGACAGTGGGTTATTCTATAGCACAGTGAAGACCAACAACCTGCAGCAGGCCAACCTTTCATCACTATAGTGATAGCAAAAGTAATCTTTCCTTCTAAACTTCCTTGGCCTTTTATGAAAAGCAATTTTCCAGGAATGAATATGCATTTCTGTTCATATATTTTTCAGCTCTTTTTCTTGGTTTGCTCCCCTAATGACTGCTAAATGCCTTTGACAATATAAATCGCACATTTTCTGTTACTCTCGGGGGATTGGCTAATGTGCTATTTGCATTTATGTAACACTAAACAATGTCAGTATTAGAATTAGTGGGTGTTATTTGCCTCTTGAAATATTAAATATGTTCTGTGGTGCATTAGTTTCAGGCAAATGTTTGTCAAAAGTGCTGCACAGTTGGTCAGTGGAATACTTGTGGTTAATTATCCATTTCATTTATTCATAAAGCCAGAGCTAAGGAAGAGATGTTTGAGTTGTTTCTGTATAATTGCCCAAGATAAACACTTCAGTAGAACAGTTACTTTCCATCTTAAGGCAATTATTTTTCGTTAAAAAGATTCTATATAGTGTTTCTCCAGCCAGCTAATGGTTGCTTTTGATTTAAGCTTAGTTTTCTGTAAATACTTAGTCCAGGCGAGAGTTATATTTCATTTATAGGTGGAGTCTGGCCCTTTGCTTTTCATATCACTTGGGGGCTCCAGAGAAGAGATCTCTTTGCCAAAGTTCCTTGTAGTCTTATATTATAAGGTAAATTAAAACCCCAAAAGAACAGAATAACTATGTTACAGAAGAATGTAGATCTCACACCAAGAGCCCCTGAGAGTTATAGGAAGCTGTTGAGTTAACATTTGCCAAAATCTGAAATAGGGCTTGTGCAGATGGCCTTCGTGTCAAATGCAGCCTTTTCCATTTGAACACAGCACTGCTGAAAATCCAAATGTACCTTAATAGGGCCTGCTGCATCCAAAGAAACACAACGCCATGTATTGTAGGTCAAATGCAGTATCTGAACTTGTCATCCGCACTACTGCATTGAAGTCAATAGTAATCTGCTGACCTGCATTTGATGGGCATTGCAAATGCATGTCAAATGCAGGAAAACAACACTTATATACACCAGCTTAGCCTTGTTTTTTTGTGCTGGGAGCCCTTGGATTGAGACTTTCAACACCAAAACAAGCAAAAACTAATGCCGCGTACACACAATCGGACATTCCGACAACAAAATCACATGTTTTTTTTCTGACGGATGTTGGCTCAAACTTGTCTTGCATACACACCGTCGCACAAAGTTGGTTGGAAATTCCAAATGTCAAGAACAAAAGTTCAATAGCTCTTCTGCTTGATTCTGAGCATGCGTGGCACTTTGTGCATCGGAATTGTCTACACATGATCGGAATTTACGCAAACGGATTTTGTTGTCGGAAAATTTGAGAACCAGATCTCAAAATTTGTGAGACGGAAATTCTGATGGAAACTGTCCGATGGAGCCTACACACGGTCGGAATGTCCGACAACAAGCTCCGATCGCACATTTGCCGACGGAAAGTCCGACCGTGTGTACGCGGAATTACAGTGCAGAATAATGGCCTTGAGCTTTTAAACAGAGCTCAACACTGAACCTAAACCCTAAAATGAAACCTTAACAACACTTAACACTTAACCTAGCCTTTAAAATTAACCCTCAGGACTTAAGTTAATCAATAACCTGAAGTCCAGGACTCTAAATCTTCAAATGAATCCTTAACCATTAACCTAAAACGTAGCACATAACCTAACCATTCAAATTAAAGGACATGTTAATCTACTGATTTACCAGTGGCAGAATCAATGAAGTGTGACTGACACTTTATTTTATGAAAGTTCCTACCTGGCTGAAATGCTGCATTATCTCAATTGCTAGCAAGGAAGCAGTGGTTGAGTGACATCACACCAGCAAGGCAGCAACTCCCTAGGACATAGGGGCTTAACATGTGGCTCCAGCTGTGGCTCCAGCTGTTGCAGAACTACAAGTCCCATGAGGCATTGTAAGCCTCTGACAGTTACAAGCATGACTCAGAAAGGCAGAGGCATCATGGAACTCGTAGTTCTGAAACAGCTGGAGGGCCACAGGTTTAGCACCCATGCCTTAGGAGAATGTAAGTGAACTGTAAGCATGTTATCGCCAATCAGCACCATGACTTGGCCTAAGGATATGTAAGACCTTTGCAACTCAACTTCTGCTATACTTTCTCAAATGTCTCACTTCCAGCATATTTTGGAATCACTTGCCCTTTGTCAGGTATGTTCAAGTGTCCACGGGCATTTTCACCCTTCGTTAGAAGCAACACAACTCTTCTTTAAATGCCATAAATCTTTTAAAGTAGTTTACCACAGTGCTTGAGATGGTGTGGCACCAGTGATATCTGTCATCTTCAAGAAAAAAATGTTATTCCACAGATGGTAGATTGTTATACAGAATTATTTGCCTTCCTGGTCTTATAGCTCACAGGTGTAAAACAATGTTCTCAGTTATGAAATTGTAGGTACTTTGCTGTAGAGCTGTTCTAGATACTTTACAATGTTGTTGTTGTCTTGGTAGGCAGTAAAAAGAGGACATCTTGCCTCCCCCTCTAAAGACTATTGCAATCAATTTATTTTGTAGGATTTAGGAACTTGGTAGTCTAGCGGAAATTCTCAATCTTTCAGCCTAGTTGCCAGAGATTTTTTATTGTAGCCATCAAACTTAAGGTAGAAGCTTTGATGTTATCCATGAGCATGTCTGACACTGTGATTCACCCAAATTATCACATGGTACCACTAAGATTAGAATTTCACACATATTTCATACACAATTCAAACATATCACAAGTATCTGAGGTGCGTCTTCTCCCACTGTCTCTGGAGACTTGGTATTGATAAATTGGCTGAGTTTATATATCACTTCTAAAGGAGGCTAAGGCTGCTTGAGGAGTCTGCAGTGTCCACCCCAGACCGGAGGTTGGTTCCTAAACCTGGCCATACACTAGTAGATTGCTGAACAAAAGTTTGTATTAAGATTTACAAGGAAATTCAGATCAGTACGTTCAAAACCTTAACAAATGTTGGTCGAAACAACTTCAAAATTTCTTTGAGTTTAACGTTTAATTTTGGAATGAATGCACTTTCACAAATGAAAACCACATTCATTGTTGGAAATTTGTTCATTCAAAAAAAAATTTCCATCCTGTTCCTTCAATATTTCTTGTCACTGTGGTCAAAAGCAAACATTGATTTGACCCCACTTACCATTAAAAAAACAAAAATTTTCTAACAAAATGCTACTAGTGCATGGACAGCTTAAGGCCTACTTCTCCATTCGAGAAGATAACATAATCCCAAAGGTGATTCGATTATCATTCTTATTATTGCACGCTTTCCTCAATCTCTGGTTATCACAGAGAAGCTGTAAAATTGTACCTGGTCACTGAGCAAACAGCGGGGTCTGATTGGCCAACACTTATCCAATCAGCACCCTGTTGCTAAAGCTTCACAGAACTGCCTGCACAACTAGTTTCTCTATAAATGGGTCCCCCAAGCTTATTCAGTATCCCATTATAATGGTGATGTGCAAGTCTCCAGTTTAAAGCTGTCCAAGGCATCAGGAGGCCACTTATATTACATGAAAAGCCCTATTAGGTGATAGACATATTTTAATGCCTTTCTAAATCACCGCAATGTGTTCAAGTATTTAGTGACTTTCGAGTCACATTAGTAAAAATGAATTTCCAGCTGTTTTCATCATCATCAATTTGCGCTTGATGGAATTTTATTTTAATTACTGTTGATTTAACGTCCTTTAATTAGCGCACATTACATGTCTAAATAAAGCAATAATACAATGGAAGAAAGGGAAGCAACAAAGCAGATTACACAGTAAATGTGCACACTTGGAATTTGATTTTTTTTTATTTTTAGCCGTACACGCCTGAACATCTCCCAGCCCAATATTCACACATGAGTCGTTTTTATAATTTTCACACTTGTCAGAGCTTCAACGCAGTTCCATTTGTTAAATTAACATAGTTTTCAGTTGGGACCCTTTGACATGCTATGTGTTAGACTGCTTGTCTGGGCAAAAAAATGCAGATCTGCTGTGCTCAGCATGAATTGGAAAATTGTTTTGATATAATTACTGGAGATAGACACTTTATGTAATTAAGGCGTTTCAAAATTGCACATGTAAGCTTTAATAGCGCAATAAAATATAATGTGACAATGCAGCAGTAGTATGAAATGTAAGAATGATATAAAGACATCCGTTCAGGAGAGAGGGTGATTGTTACTGGATGAGCAGACATAGGGCAGACACACATGATTATTTCATAAAGCAGCTAAACTAAACTGCAAATTTCAGATTTTCTGTTAGATTTCTCTTTTACCAAAGTATTTACTGTGTTTACATTGATTACTGCTGGGTACTTTTTATGAAAGCCTATGGTTATACCATCTACTCTAACTGACTTGCCTTCATGTACTGTAAACGGTTGGTGTTTCTGGTCAGACCATTCTGTCTTAACAAAAGGTAAACTGAGCTTGTCCATTGTAAGTTGACGAGAACTGGACTCAGCCAGTCCAAATTTGGGGACAGAACTTGGCCTTGACACTTTCTCATCAGGAACATCTAAGAGGTAAGATATATATGAAAACATTTTTTTATTAGGATTGTTGTATGAATAGGAACACATAAGGGTTGATCTACTATAGGCAATAGACTGTGCACTTTGCAAGTGCAGTTGAACTCTTTTTTCTTAGTTGATGTCAATGTAGTAAAGCTTCACTTTGTAAGGAAAAGTATAAAAAAAAAAAATGTTTTGCTTGCACGTGGCTGGATGATGGAAATCAGCAGACATTTACGAAGCTCTGGGGAAAATGAATGCAACTGCACATGTAGTGCACACAGTCTATTTGCCTTTAGTAAATCAACCCCATAACAACATTGGCATTTTCTCAAATTTAACAGAAAAAAGTGAAAATACACTTTAACCACTTAAGGACCGCCTCATGCCGATATACGTCGGCAGAATGGCACGGCTGGGCACAAGCACGTACAGGTACCCAGTCCTAAGCTCCGTGACCGTGGCCGCGGGATCTGTGGACCCTATCGCCGCCGGTGTTCCGCGATCGGGTCACAGAGCTGCAGTTTGTTTATGCACTAGTTGTGTGAACAAAATGATAAAAATGTAGCTTGGGTACAGTGTTACATGACTGCGCAATTGTCATTCAAAGGGTGACAGCGCTAAAAGCTGAAAATTGCCCGGGCAGGAAGGGGGTAAAAGTGCACGATATTGAAGTGGTTAAAGTCCCATTTAACTCTTCTCCTGCCATTTCCTCTCACTTCATGTTTTGTCTGTGATTACTGGAGGGACTTGGCTGTTTGTTTTTACTCTTTGTATTTCAGAGATTTTCTCTTTGGATTTTCAAGACAGCTTTATTGCTTGTACTGATGGTTTTGTTGTTGAAACCTTTCTTTTGGAAATATTTAGCCAGGCTGTTTATTTCTTATGTCTTCTGCCGCATACACACGGTCACATTTTCCGACCAAAAGCTCTCATCGGTCTTTTGCTGGCCGAATTTCCGATCGCGTGTACGCAGCATTCTGGTACATATGTGGTATTATCTAGTGGCTTGGCTGTGTTTGATGACTGGTCTTGTGTGGTGCGGGTGAAGGCTGGGACTGTGGAGATGATTGCATTGGTTAATGGATTTCCTTTATATTATGGAGTGCATTTTGTTATTCCTAATGGATATAGTGGTAAAATCAGGGCCGGACTGGGAATAAAATTCAGCCCTGGAAAAAATTTCATACCAGCCCCACAGCATTATTATACCAGCGCAACAGCATAAAGTCATTATTTTCTGGTTCATGAAAGGGAAAACCAGACATTTTAAAGCACATTTGAAGACTGTATTATATACAGAAAAGACAGATCTGAAATCACATAGGGCTTTATTTATATATATATATATATATATATATATATATATATATATACACATATATACACTGTGGGGGGTGGAGAGCACTGGGGTGGGGGCTGGAGAGCACTGTGGGGGGTGGAGAGCACTGTGGGGGGATCTGGAGACTGATGGGAGAGCTGGAGAGCACTGGGGGCAGACAGAACAGGGGTGGGGAGCACGGGGGGCTGGACAGCACTGTGAGGTGTGGGGTGCACAGGGGGGCTAGAGAGCACTGTGGGGGTGGGGAGCACAGGGGGCTGGACAGCACTGTGGGGGGGGGGCTGGAGTAGGAGAGCACCGGGGGCAGAAAGAACAGGGGTGGGGAGCACGGGGGGGGCTGGGGAGCATGGGGGGGCTGAAGAGCACTGTGGGGGGTGGAGAGCACTGGGGTGGGGGCTGGAGAATGATGGGGAGAGCTGGAGAGCACCGGCGGTAGAAAGAACAGTGGTGAGGGGGGGGGCTGGAGAGCACTGTGGGAGGTGGAGAGCAATGGGGTGGGGGCTGGACAGCACTGTGGGGGGTGGGGAGCACTGGGGTGGGGGCTGGACAGCACTGTGGGGGTGGGGGCTGGAGAGCACTGTGGGGGGTGGAGAGCACTGGGGTGGGGGCTGGAGAGCACTGTGGGGGTGGGGAGCATGGGGGGGCTGGAGAGCACTGTGGGGGGTGGAGAGCACTGTGGTGGGAGCTGGAGACTGATGGGAGAGCTGGAGACTGATGGGGGCAGACAGAACAGGGGTGGGGAGCACGGGGGGCTGGACAGCACGGGGGGGCTAGAGAGCACTGTGGGGGTGGGGAGCACAGGGGGCTGGAGAGCAATGTGGGGGGTGGAGAGCACTGTGGTGGGAGCTGGAGACTGATGGGAGAGCTGGAGACTGATGGGGGCAGACAGAACAGGGGTGGGGAGCACGGGGGGCTGGACAGCACTGTGAGGGGTGGGGAGCACGGGGGGGGCTAGAGAGCACTGTGGGGGTGGGGAGCACAGGGGGGTGGAGAGCACTGTGGTGGGAGCTGGAGGCTGATGGGGAGAGCTGGAGAGCACTGGGGGGCAGAAAGACCAGGGGTGGGGAGCACGGGGGGGCTGGACAGCACTGTGGGGGGGGCTGGAGTCGGAGAGCACCGGGGGCAGAAAGAACAGGGGTGGGGAGCACGGGGGGGCTGGGGAGCATGGGGGGCTGAAGAGCACTGTGGGGGGTGGAGAGCACTGGGGTGGGGGCTGGAGAATGATGGGGAGAGCTGGAGAGCATTGGGGGTAGAAAGAACAGGGGTGGGGGGGGGCTGGAGAGCAATGGGGTGGGGGCTGGACAGCACTGTGGGGGGTGGGGAGCACTGGGGTGGGGGCTGGACAGCACTGTGGGGGTGGGGAGCACGGGGGGGCTGGACAGCACTGTGGGGGGTGGGGGGGCTTGAGACCACTGTGGGGGGTGGGGAGCATGGGGGGGCTGGACAGCACTGTGGGGGTGGGGAGCACGGGGGGGCTGGACAGAACTGTGGGGGGTGGGGGGCTGGAGACCACTTGGGTGGGGGCTAGACAAGGACCTGGAGAGCAGGGGAGGCAGAAATAACAGGGGTTGAGAGAACTGTGGGGGGGGGGGCTGGACACAGTGGAGAGTGTGGTGGGGGAGGAGAGCACTGGGGGGAGCTCAAGGAGAACTGGGGGGGGGGCAGTAAAAGAATTTGGATAGGGGTATCAGCAGGGGGCGGCATATAGAGGAAATTAGCTTTCTATATCCTCCATGCAGCCGCTGAATGCTTGATTCTCCTCTCCCTCCTCCAAGCATTCAGCGGCTGCATGGAGGAATATAGAAAACTAATCTCCTCTTTATGCCGCCCCCCTGATGGTCCCCCTATCCAGGCACACACAGTTAGGGCTGTACTCACAGCCATCTCTCCTCCTGTGATCTCGGAGCTGGCCGGGTCAGTGTTGTGCGGCCGCGCACCGCGCTGTAACACGGTCCCGCCCCCCTAGACCGGCTGTGTGATAGGTGGAACACTGATTTCTAGATACTATCACACGAGCCGTTCTAGGGGGGCGGGACCGTGTTACAGCGCGGTGCGCGGCCGCACAACACTGACCCGGCCAGCTCCGAGATTACAGGCGCATGAGAGTGGGGACAGGGGAGCACTGTAGCGGCCCCAGGGCAGGCAGCCTACCGGGAAATATCCCGGTATCCCGGTAGGCCAGTCCGGCCCTGGGTAAAATGTATTAGGAAATGAGTAACCTTTTTTAGATTTGTTTCCTATTCTGTCCATTGATGTAAATATCATATCAGTATAGTGGTAGTGTGTGCAGCTCTGCCGTAAATAAGTTAGAATATTATGATGCCATCTTACTCCCTATAGCAGTATCCATACATTGAAGATAAATGTCATTATCAAAAGTGAAATAGTTGTATGTGAGAATGACTTTAATGAGTTGTTAAAAAATCCTCAGTACTGTATTTGTGGCTTAGTGAGAATGATAAAATTCTGTGACTTGCAGCAATCCCATCCTTGTGAGGGATGTTGCAATACAGAGATTCTACACCCATAGTTACTAGAAGTGTATTTGGTGGTAGGTGCTTAATATTGTGGAGCTTGTCTAGAAAATCTGTTATATTTTGCGGGGAAAAAAGCAATATACTGTATGTGACTAACAAAATTGCAAAAAAAAAAGTTATATATAAAAAGTTCTGTACTTTCTACTGTTTTTGTTGACTGAAAATATTCTATTCTATTATGAAAAAATAGAACATCAATGCAACAATTTTCAAATTTTAAGTGGTAGTAAATTGCACCAATTTTTTTTTTTTGTAAAACCCTGCAAAATAAAGGCATAATGTGCTAGTATGCATCGCATACTAGCATGTTTTGAAATACTTACCTTAAAACGAAGCCCGGAAGCACCCCGCTGTCAACTCTGACAGATGCTTCCATCTTCACCCGGTCTTCCATCTGAGTTTGCGTCTTCCAGCAGTCTGGCGTGGGAGTCACAGACTGCGGCACGGAGCTCTGAAGGGGCGGCACGGGTATACCGACCCTTCAGAGTGAGGTGACATGCCCGGGTGCATGAAGTGTGAATATCTCCTAAACCATGAAGATTTAGGAGACATTCACTGTACCTACAGGTAACCCTTATTATAGGCTTACCTGTAGGTACAAGTTTACAGAAAGGGTTTACTTCCACTTTAACCACTTGCCGACCAGCCGCCATCATTATACAGTGGCAGGTCAGCTCGTTCCCGCGAATTGCCGTACTGGTACGGCGGCTTCTTTAAGAGCCATAGCAGGCACACGCGTGCGTGCCTGCTGCATGGCGGGGGACCCAATGCGTGTGGCCGGCAGCCGTGATGTCCACTGGCCACCAACGATCGTGGGCACGAGAGCCAGAATGGGGATCTGTGTATGTAAACACACAAATCCCCGTTCTGACAGGGGAGGAGAGATACATCTGCTGTTCCTAGTAATTAGGAACAGCAATCTGTCTCCTCCTCCAGTCAGTAACATCCCCCCACAGTTAGAAACACACTTCATCGCCCCTAGTGTTAACCCCTTCCCTGCCAGTGACATTTACACAGTAATTGGTACATTTTTATAGCTCTGATCGCTGTATGAATGTCAATGGTCCCAAAAAAGTGTCAAAAGTGTCCGATCTGTCCACCGCAATGTCGCAGTCCTGCTAAAAATCGCAGATCGCCGCCATTACTAGTAAAAAATAAATAATAAAAATGCCATATATCTATCCCCTATTTTGTAGATGCTACAACTTTTGCACAAACCAATCAATATACGCTTATTGCGATTTTTTTTATATATGTAGAAGAATACAAATTGGCCTAAACTGATGAAGACATTTTATTATTTATTTTTTTTAGCAAAAAGTAAAAATATATATATTTTTTTTAAATTGTCCCTTTTTTTGGTTTATAGCGCAAAAAATAAAACCCGCAGGGGTGATCAAATACCACCAAAAGAAAGCTCTATTTGTGGGAAAAAAAGGATGTCAATTTTGTTTGGGTACAGCGTCGCACGACCACGCAATTGTCAGTTAAAGCCAAGCAGTGCCGTATCGCAAAAAAATGGCCTGGTCATTTAGGGGGCAAATCCTTCTGGGCTACTAATTACATTCTATTTGTGTGATTCCCATTCCCCTTTTAATTAAGAGGGAGACTATTTCCTCCCATTCGTCTTTACTAAAAAAAAAAAAAGAAAAAAAAATTAAAAAAAAAAAAAAAAAAAGATAAAACCCACTACTATCCCTATACATGGGTAATCTATCTCTGTACTTGGAACCCACCCCCCTTGTGTACTATCCTATGTGTATATCTCCTTACGGGTGTTATTTGTTTATATTTATATACCAATACCCCCTCCCCCCCCAAGTGATCCCTACCGGCCCCATTTAATAAATCATATACTAAGTGATGCACTCTTATCTTTTTAGCCCAATCACCCTGTGTTTCATCTGTTTCCTCTCATAAACGTGTCCTCATTCAAATTCCTCTCCTAATATTTTATATGTGCCCCTACCCCAGTGGTGTGTAGATGTCAATATATGCTCCCCGCCTGTATTATGGTTTATCTATCAGGGGTATTTCCACATCAGGCGCATTGCCCCTGTCCTGTTTAATGAATCGTCAGTAAGTGGCCACTCATTATGTCTGTTTCCCCCCCTTATCCCTTTTTATTGATTGTTCCCCCTCTTTCGGACGGATATCTGCCGTGCCAATTACTATGTTAGCAACCAAGCTATCTTCTCTATGCCTTCCTCATGGTATCTATACAATACACATACATCATATTAGGTGCTTTTACATTTTTCCTTCCATTGCCTAGGGATATAACTACAGTCATACCAGGGCCTATCATCCAGAAAAAGCGGGGGGGGGGGGGAAGAGAAGAGAAGGGAACCAGGATGTAGCACGAGAGGGGGAAAAGAAGACGGAGGGGATCCAGGGCAAACTTTTATCCATATTAATCCATATTAGTCATATTCGCCATATTAACCATTATTTAACTCTCCCTTTCCCTTCCTTCCTCCCCTCCTTCTCCCTCCTTAGCTTAGCAGCTCTGTACTATAAGCCATGGAGGGGAGAGATATAAGGGGAGAGGAAAAAAAAAAAAAAAAACCCCACCAAAGAAAGAGAAAAAAAAAAAAAAAAAGAAAAAGCCAGGAGATCTTTCCTCTCCTCTCCCTCTCCCCCCTCCACCCCTCCCCGGTCTCCCCCCCCCCCCGGGAGTGAAAAAAAACCTTTGTATACAGAGCACATGGAGGAGGAAGGAAGGGTGGACAAAACTGGATGTTAGTCAGAAAACCGCTGTAAAGCCTAGATAAAAGGAAAAAAAAAGAAAAAGAAAAAAATGCAAAAATAGAGATATTTAAAAAATTATCGTTCACTTCAGTTCCAGTATTTAAAGTAGGATTTGGCCGTCCCTAACTGTCTATTATGCATTGCTGGGCTCCTTTGTAGATGGTCTTCTAGAGCCCCTTCTTGGTCTCTGTGTCCGGGTCAGCTGATTGTTTTGTGAAATTGATAGGCCCGGCCGGGCCATCGATCTAGGGATATTTTGAAGCCAGTTCTGCACTTGTACTGGTTCCACCTCCATGAAGGAATAAAGAGCTGGGAGATCAGCAGGTGTACACAGGGTATATGCTGCTTGCGCTTTATGAAAAGTTACCGCAAGTGGGTATCTCCATCTATAAGTAATATCCTTACGTCTAGCAAGCTCTAACAGTGGACGTAACATAGCTCGTCTTTGCAATGTTGCTCTTGATATATCCGGTAATATCCTCACCATCATCCCCTCCATTTCTATATCTCCATGCTCCCACGCTCTGTTAAGGATAAGTTCTTTCTGTTGGTAATAGTGCACTCTGCAGAGAACATCGCGTGGTCTATCTCTCTCTGGAGACCTTGGTCCTGGGGTTCTATGTACTCTATCTAGCTCCAGAGAGTCTGGTACAATTCCCAGTACTTTATGGAAGATTGCTATCACTGTCCCTGTTAACGCTTCTATCTCAATAGTCTCCGGTATCCCCCGTAGGCGCAAATTATTGCGGCGGCTGCGGTCTTCAAATTCCTCTAACTGTAGCTGCATGTTATTTGTTATATCTGTCTGTGAAGCTTGTGTCTGTTCCAGAGCCAACATTCTAGTCTCTATTAAGGATCTTGAAGCCTCACCATTTTCCACCCTGCCCGATAAGGTCTGTAATTCTGATTTTACCTCCTTCATATCTCTGCTATGGGCCTCCTCAATGCGTAGGATCATCATTAGTAATAAATGATGTGAATATGTGCCCTCGCGAAAGGGAAAGGGGGGGGAGGCATCACTGCAGGGGCACCCTGAATGCCTCCCGGCCACCTCTATATCCCTCTTTCGTGTAGTGGGAGTTTAATGACGATAGTGCCTTCGTACACTCCATTGACATCTGAATACAGACGGCAGATCGCAGGGCGGGGGTGGGGGTGGGGGGGGATGAGTTGGGGGGGCGAGGGTGGGGGGTGGGGGGGTGGGGCTCAGGGTGAACGATGAAAACACTGAGACATTTATAAGGAGATGGACCGTCTAGACTCCCAGTAGCAAAAGAGAGAAGAACATAAAGTGGCTCTGTAGGATGAATGCCAAAAATACAAGGCGATTAGAAGGTACTCAGGAGGTGGTGGGGGAGCTGGGAGAGGCCAAGGGGCCCGGGCTCGGTGCTCTTTGACTACACCCCCACATAGATTAGTGCTCTTTTCCAGGTGGGAACTGGAGAGCGCAATAGCAAAATTTTGCTGTTCTAATAGAACTGTTTCCCACTAAAAGTGGACTATCTCCCTTTTTTTTTTTTTTTTTTTTTTTTTTTCTTAATTTTTCACCTTTTTTTTTTTTTTTTTTTTTTTTTTTTTTTTTTTTTTCCTTATTTCCCCTTGTTGGGTATTTATTTTTTTTTTTTTTTTTTTTTTTTTTTTGGGGGGGGGGGGGGGTAAAATCGAGAGATGGAGACGGTGAACATACTCTCATTGAACGCTAAGGGACTTAACGTCCCCGAAAAAAGACGTATGCTAATGGCGGATCTCTACCGGAAGAAGTCGGACATCGCCTTCATCCAGGAGACGCACTTCAAGGATGGTAAGTTACCAGTTTTAAAAAATAGATTTTTCCCAGTAGCTTACCATTCTACGAATAAGCTTACCAAAACATGCGGGGTGTCTATAATAATCTCATCTAAGGTACCATGGACCTGTGTAGAGGAAAAAGCAGATCTAAGGGGACGTTATCTTTTTCTAAGAGGTACGATTGGCAGCATTGAGGTAACACTCGCTAGTATATACGCACCTAATTCTCAACAGGAGACCTTTATTACCCAAACATTAGATTTATTGAATGAATTCGCGAAGGGCCAACTTATACTTGGCGGTGATTTTAATATACCATTAATACCCTCTGAAGATACCTCCTCGGGAAGTTCCTCGATACCTATTAGCGCACGGAAACGAGTTTCCAGAGCGCTACATAAGGCACAGCTGATAGACGTATGGCGTATTTTCCATCCGACTGAGAGGGACTACACTTTTTATTCTAACCCTCATAAACAATACTCTAGAATTGATTACTTTCTTATTCCCCACTCCCAATTGCAAGCGGTCCGAGAGGTTGTAATTGATCAGATTACATGGTCAGATCATGCGTCAATTCAACTATCATATGTATTAACTGACTATTTGGTCTCTAGGACAAGAACCTGGAGACTAAATGAGAGCCTATTACAGGACGGGGAAGTAATGGAAGAGGTGACCAGAGAACTAGAGTCTTTTTTTCGAATTAACGATACCCCGGATAGTAACATGAATATGGTATGGGAGGCGCATAAGGCGGTAATGAGGGGGATATTCATTAAGCACGGCTCACGCATAAAGAAACAGCGCTCTAAGCAATTGACCTTTCTTTTGAATGAATTAAAATTAGTGGAAGCACAATACAAGCATGCTCAAACATCTATATTAGAGACGGAAATGTTAATTTTACGTAAAAAAATCGTAGATCTGATGCTATTTAAGGCAAAAGCGCAAATCCAGATCTGCCGGAGAGTATCATATGAGTCGGGCAACAAATGCGGAAAGGTACTAGCAAGGACCCTAAGAGAACAGGCCCGCGGGAACTATATACCATATATAGTGAAGGCAAATGGACAGAAACGCTCCCTTCCTAAAGATATCGTGAAGGAGTTTGAAAAGTACTACTCAACTCTATATAACTTACAGAAAGACCCTCCCCCATTGGCTCAGACAGAGGAATACTTAAGGAAATCTAAAATGCCCAAACTTGCATCGGAGGTTAGTAAAATATTGGATGAACCGTTTACACTAGAGGAGATCCAAAAAGCGATCGGATATATAAAACAAGGAAAGGCTCCAGGCCCGGATGGATATACCATCGCCTATTATAAAACTTTAATAGCACCTCTCGGTAAATTTATGCTGAAGTTTTTCAATAATCTGACCCCGGACACGAGGTTCCCCCGAGATACCCTCATGGCTTATATCGCAGTGATTCATAAAGAGGGGAAAGACCCCACAGCATGTGGCAGTTATAGGCCAATCTCGCTGCTGAACACTGATCTGAAAATACTTACGAAAACCATAGCGAGTAGAATCCAAGAGCACATGCCAGCCTTAATCCACCTGGACCAGGTTGGATTCGTACCCACTCGGGAGGCCAGAGACAATGTAATTAAAGTGATAAATCTTTTACATGTTGTAAATAAAAAGCAAATCCCATGCGTCTTTCTAGGAACGGACGCAGAAAAGGCCTTTGATAGGGTCAATTGGCAATATATGATGGCAGTACTAAGATATGTGGGAATGGGAAATGTTATGATGGCCCGTATATGCTCAATATATTCGGAACCTACAGCACGAGTTAGAGCCAATGGGGTCCTGTCAGAGCCCATCACAATTAAGAATGGTACAAGACAAGGCTGTCCCCTATCGCCACTCCTATTTGCTCTGGCACTGGAGCCATTTTTATGTACGGTCCGGTTAAATCCGGATATAGGGGGAGTGCCGATAGGGGACACCCAACAGAAAATATCCGCATATGCGGATGATATGATGTTCTCACTCATAAACCCAACAATTTCCTTACCGATGCTTCTTAGCGAATTCAATAAGTACGGTACTTTGTCTAATTTGAAGATCAACTTCAATAAGTCGGAGGCAATGGGAGTGGGCATAAAACACTCGGAGCTCTTAAATTACCAGACCAGTTTTAAATTTAAATGGACACAAACTGCCTTAAGATATCTGGGGACATATATACCATCTAAAATATCCAAAATATTCGAGTTAAACTTCCCACCACTGTTAAGAGAAACGCGGGCATTACTCGACAAATGGAAAACAGGACTACACTCGTGGCTCGGAAGGTGTAACATTATAAAGATGTGTCTACTTCCTAAATTTCTGTACCCGCTTCAAGCTCTCCCGATCTCAATCCCCACTAAATTTCTAGACCAGGTCTCCAAAATGTTCTTTGACTTTATATGGGCACATAAACGCCCTAGACTGAATAGACAACAAATGGTACTCTCAAAAATACATGGCGGTCTGGCGGTACCGGATATCAGGAAATATCAACAGGCGATACACTTAACAAGGCTTATTGACTGGAATCGTCACCAAGGAATCAAACTGTGGCCAAGATTGGAACAGGCCCAGGGTAATATTCTACTTGCTAGGGCACCTTGGTGCAATCTGGCAACATCAAAAGATACAAAAAACCACCCATTAGTGGGAGCGACGCTGCGAATATGTAAATCATTATTTAGTAAATACTCTCTTACGTCAGCATACTCGCCAGTTTATCCAATCCTGGGGAACCCTCTATTCCCTCCAGGAATCTATGACCCAATTTTTCAGAAAATGAGACAAAATGGATATTTCCAGCTCTCACACTTTAAGTTGAATAATAAATGGCCGTCTATGCGAGAACTCATGGATAGAACAAATATATTTAGATTAGATTATTGGAGAGCTCTTCAATTAACGGATTTTCTACGGTCATTACCAGCCCCGGATACTATAAGTCCAAATCTCACCAGATTTGAGACTCTATGTTCGGAGGGGGGGACATTAAGACATACCTTATCGGTGGTATACAAATTACTGATTAGGCCACCCGAGGACCACCAACTACAATGCCTTACGGACTGGGAGTTAGATATGGGATATAAGTTCACGGAATCACAACGACAAAATATAATGAGTCTCACACATGGAACCTCTATAAGCACTAATATACAAGAGACTAATTATAAAATTGTGACCCGATGGTACCAAACTCCGGTAAAGCTACACAGAATCTACCCATTACTGACAGATCAATGCTGGAGATGCCAAGAAGATAAAGGAACAATCTTTCATATATTCTGGACATGCCCAAAATTGGAATACTTCTGGAAAACGATACATCAAACCGTCCAAAAACTTATGGAAGCTCCAATTCCATATGACCCATCACTGTTCCTGCTGCATGTATCAAATATACCTATTAAAGTATATAAAAGATCAGTCCTTGGTCACCTTCTCAATGCTGCCAAATCATGCATCCCTATATGCTGGAAATCTACACGGGTACCCACTATTGGTATGTGGTTCAAAAAAGTGGAGGAAATTAAGAGAATGGAGGAATTAATCCTCACGAAACGACACCAAAAGGAACAATATACTAAAACATGGACACCCTGGAATATATATATTTTTTCAGGGGAGGGACGTACCCTGTTTGAAGGCGATGTAGCGGACTAAATAAGGGGAATATGAATAGACATGCGTGGGGATAGGGAAAGGTAGGGACAGCGACAGTTCGATGGGAGTGTGTCTGGTATCTCCGCCTCTCCCCCCCCCCCCTTTTTTTTTTTTTATTTTTTTTTTATTTTTATATATATACATATATGTATTTTTTTTTTTTTTTTTTTTTGTTTTTCATACGTATATTTTTCCTTTTTTTTTTTTTCATACGTATATTTTTCCTTTTTTTTTTTTTTTTGTATTTAGGCGAGATAGGCTTTTATGTTTAGGTTAATAAAATAGGAAAAAGGTTTAAGGCAAGAAGATACTGGGACATAATTTGAGAGAATAGACTTTAAGATATAGGAAATTAAGGTTATTAGATACCTGATGTGACATTATAAGTTCATGTATTATTGTACACCTAAGGAAGATGTATTCTTGTTTTCTTTTTTCGTGTCCCTCTTGTCTTGTGAAAAATAAAAGATTTGAAAAAAATCCTTCTGGGCTGAAGTGGTTAAATTGACTTATTCTGTGGCTGCTTATGGTTTCAGAGGTATTTCTTTATGTATAATTTTATGGATCTGCCAAGCATATTATTTCATGCAGCAGTTTATTCCATTAAGCTGGCCATAGATGGTTCAGTTTTTTTTTTTTCAGTTCAGCCAGCAGGCTGAATTTAAAAAAGCAATCAGGTTCCTCTATCCACACAAACAAGGTGGATAGGGGAATCCCCCCACCAGGACATTGTATTCGGACAGCAAAACTATTTACTGTCAGAATACACTGATCAGTGACTGCAGCCGCTGATCAATAAAAGCTTTCTAGATTGTCTGTTCAACAGAAATTATTGACTTTTGTCAAACAGGAACAGCATCACAAGAATCGAAATTGCTGGTCCCAACTGAACCTGTTGAATTTCGATCTGTCTATGGCTAGCTTTACTCTCTTAAAGTGGAACTACACTGCATCTGAGCACCACAAACCAAAAACACTATTTAATTCATTTAAATTATTTAAAGCAAACTAACCCATTCATATCTCCATCCCTGTCATCCTTCCCTAGCATTTCTAGCTGCAGCCATCTTGAGTAAGGGCAGATGATTCATGTAGCATCTTTTTTTCTGAAATCCATCTGCCATTAGCTCAGACATGCATGCAGGAAGGTGTACATTGCTGAGAAAACCCTCCTCCCCTCCTGAAGACTCCTGGGGTGTATGAGGAAATGTAAAAAAAAAAAAAAAAGCGTCAAGTAAAAGTGATATACTTTCCTATCGGTTTACTAATGTTAGAAGCATACATATTGAAAATACTGACCATAGTGTAGTATTTATTGGTGACTCCAAAAGAACATTAACAACTTCAAGATAAAGAACAGAAAAAGCAATAAAAAGTCTCCTCAGATATTATAAACATATACATATATGCCGCTTGTGTAACTTACATCCTCAGCCCCCATGACAAATCAAAGTGGTGGCGGGACCTCAGGCAGATAACCTCACTTGCTCTCCATCTGTTTCACGTGACTGCCCACCCTGAACTGATTTTTGGGGTGTTGTTAACTTAACATACACACCCGCAGCGGTTCGCATGAACGAGGTGCGATTTGGATGAGAAGCGGAATCCGCACAGAATTTGCAGCGAATTTGCACCGCTATAAGTGTGAACCAGGACTAAGTCTCTCCTCTGCTAGTGCAACTTGCGTCAGTTTTTCGTTTGCTTTGCTATGCTAAGTCAGATGCTGCTGCCATTTATGCTGCTTCTGCTCTTGCCTTGCACCCTGTACCCTGCACCCCACCACCTTGTATCTGCTCCCCCTGTTTCTGATCCCAGTCCTGATTCCCCCTTTCCTTGCATCTCCAGTATCCCCTGTGACCTGTGTTCCTCATCTTATATATATTCTATTATAGTTAGGCTTCCTGTTACTTAGTTGGGCATTCTGGTTATATGGCTGTTGTTCGTCTTCACATTTTCTTGCTTTTTGTTTGCCGGCGTTTGGATGTTTTTTGTTCTACTATTATTAAATTCACTTTATTATATATTTCTCTCTCTATACCTCTTCCCTGGGCCAGTTGATAACCCCCCATGGCTTCCAAAAGCACCTGTATACTGACGACACCCAGATCTATTTCTCCACTCCTCGAGTTATCCCCTCAATCTCCTTAGGTATTACAAACTTACTGAACGACATATCAGTATGGATGTCACACCAGTTCTTCAAACTCAATCTCTCTAAAACTGAGCTTGTAATATTTCCTCCTCCTTGATCCCCTCCCCATGACTTTGCTACTAAGATCAACGGCACAACCATTGGTCCCTCCACACAAGCCAGGGTGCTGGGTGTAATCCTTGACTCTGACCTTTCCTTCAGCCCCCACATCCAATCACTGGCTACATCTTGGTGCCTTAAAGCGGTTCTGCACTCTATATATATTTTTTTTTTTTGGGGGGGGTATACAAAGGATGCTTACCTTTATTGGGGGACTCACCTGTTCCATCTTCCATCTCGATCGCCGCCGGTTTTCGTCCGATGAAGTTCCTCATCTTCTTCTTTTGTGCTGGGGGCCATCTTGCCTGTGGGCATGTGAAACCCCCACAGGCACTTTAGATGGCCCAGCATGCACCGCCGTTACTCGCGCGTGCGCAGTAACGGCACATCTGCCGACATCTCACGAGATTTCGGAAGATGTGTCCGAAATCTCACGAGATTTCGGAAGATGTGGCCGAAATCTTGCGAGATTTCGGAAAATGTCCGCACTGACTCCTGGGAACAATGACACCAGATCCCAGGAGACAGTGCGGCCTGACGACGATCGACGCAGAGACCCCGCCCACCGCCGAAGAGAGAGAAGACCGGAAGTCATCAATTACAAGGTAAGTAAAAAAAAAAAAAAAAAAAACACATTTCATTTAGTACTCTTTGCCTGATTTGGAAGGCAAAGAGATTTACTAAATGAAATGGGTGCAGAACCACTTTAACCTCTGCAACATTTCCAGAATTCGCCCCTTCCTGACTAACGACACCACAAAACAACCTATTCACTCTTTGGTTATTTCCCGCCTTGACTACTGCAACTCCCTTCTCACTGGCCTACCTTTACATAGGCTATCCCCCTAGTCTATTATGAATGCTGCTGCTAAACTAATACACCTTACTAACCAATCTGTGACTGCCGCCCCTCTCTGCCAATATTTTCACTGGCTTCCCCTACCCCACTGTATAAAATTCAAAATACTAACCACAACAAACAAGGCCATCCACAACATCGCCCCAGGCTACATCACCAATCTCATCTGCAGATATCACCCAATTCATCCTTTCCGTTTCTCCCAAGACCTCCTGCTCTCTAGCCCCCTTGTTACCTCCTCCCATGCTGGCTTCCAGGACTTCTCCAGAGCCTCTCCCATCCTCTGGAACTCACTGCCCCAGTATTTTCGGTCAGCGCCTACCCTGTCCATCTTTAGGCGATCCCTAAAAACTCACTTATTCAGGGAAGAGCCTACCCCACCTTCACCTGAGAACTGTATCCAAGCCACCTCGATCAGATCATCCCTGGCAGTTATTACCTTTTATACCACCCACCCCCCTCTTTAGATTGTAAGCTTCACAAGCAGGGCCCTCCTATTCTTTCTGAACTATATTGTAATTGTACTGTCCGCCCGCTACATTGTAAAGCACTGTGCAAACTGTTGGTGCTTTATAAATCCTGTATAATAATAATATTATTCGGTTTGGTCTAAGTGTAGCCATGCAGATTTGGTCATCGCTGCTGCAGATTCCTGACAGCAGGAGAGCAACTGGGGAGCAGAGAGGGATCTATGCTACCCCATAACAGGAAGTGCCTAAAATAGAACTTTCATGAAAGAATCACTAGGTAATAGTTTAATGAAAGCTGCAAAATTTTGAAAATTACTTTTGAAATGACTGTAAAATGTTAAGAATTTTAATGTGTAGATTTTATTTACTGGGATTACATCGACATTTAAAAATTCTCTTTTTGTCATCTGCTGCTGTTTTGGTGCTTTTCTATTTTGTAAATGATGATACCTGTGTGCCATTGCATCTCAGAAGTAATATTTTCAGACGAGAAAGAATTTTGTATTAACCTTATTCTCTATCTTTAGCCTCCCTGACTGATAGAATACACAAGTTCTGTTGTGGTAGTGTTGTATCTCTGGGGAAAGAAAGAGTCACATCAAAGAATTCCAATTTTGTCACCTACACTGCCCTGTCCATGATCCTATTAATGCATTGCTGCATCTTGGAAAAGAAAGAAAATATTCTAATTTGGACTTCTTTATTCTTTTCTGCCTGTTTGGGCTGTGAACCATGCTGCTTAATCTGCTGTGGTGCTGCTGTGTACAAGAATTTCAACATCAGCCTCCCATCGTGGTCCAATATGCCGATACTGCTGGCTATCACATCCAAATAAACAATACAATATTTATGTTTTTGTCCTCTTGGTTGGTCTCTTTAACTGGTTATATTAAGGGCAACTTTTTTATTTTTTAAAATAACAAACATGTTATACTTACCTGCTCTGTTAAGTGGTTTTGCCGGGACTCCTGGTTTCTCCCTCATGCCTAGTGCCCCCAGAGCAAGCAGCTTGCTATGGGGACACCCAAGCAGGCTCACTCCTGAGCCACTCTGTATGTCCATTCACACACAAACACAAAGTAAATATTTGCCAGCACACCACGAATCTTTAATTAAGTCTAAAAGTTTTTTATGGAAATGTGCTGGTGTGCTGATGAATATTTACATTGTGTTGTGTATCCTCCAGTATCCAGCTGGTGGCCGCTGCAGCGCCCAATACTTTTGAGAGCCCAATCCAGAAATATGTGTGATGGGAATATTGACTGCATTCACACACAGAGCCGTAGCTTGGCCCCGTCCCCTCTCCCTCCTCATTGTCTCACTGGCTGTGATAGACAGACATGGCTTACTCTGCTGTCTTAGCCAATGAGGAGGGAGAGTCCCCAGTGAGCCGAGGTTCTCATGCACATCGAGCCTTCACAACCACTTTAAGTCCTCTACATTTTAAGATTAAAATGTAAATGATAATTTATTTTTCACCTCTTCATCACACGTGCTGTTGCCTGATGTATGGTCTTGATGCTGTCTGGGACAAATTAGTGCTACTTATAACCTGTTTGGTTTCCTTCTCATGCTATTTCAGTTCTGCTGTTTTAAACTAAAAATTAGAAACATTTTCCCTTATCAGTTAATTAATTGCACACTACGTGTTCCTTATAAAAAGTCCTTAAAAAAGTTGCAAAAAATGAGTAATCTACCAATGCCCTTATTAAAACCTGCATTTGTCCTATGTAATTTTCTAGCGGCCATCTGTCAAAACAGAGAAGGATTTCAGAATAAGACTCTAGGCAAACCAGCAGCTTTGACCCCATATCCATTTGATTGACAATCATTAAGAATTGCAAAAGACACAGAGGAGCCACCTAATCTATGTTGTTGTTAACAAGGAGATTGTGTTTTAAAAAGAAAAATGATTGTTAAAAAAATCCTATAGTGGGAAAGCTCACAACATTCAGAAAAAAAGAAAAAAAATGCACCACATTTGGTTTGAAGAGGTGAAGAGCATCTTAAAGCGGAGTGACACTGTCTGTAATGTTTTTTTTTTTTTTGGGGGCAATGAGAAGGATTATGAGATGTAAATTCCACACTCACATGTTCCGTTTTCAGAGCGAACTGCTGCCGGTTTTCGTCGTAAATAAACACTTATAAAAAGTGTTGCTGCTGGGTGCCATCTTGGCTGTGGGCATGTGAAACCACACAGGCACCTTCTATGGCCCAGCATGCACCGTTGTTACTGCGCCGATCTCGCGCGTGTGCAGTAACGGCAAAGTGTAGCTCACGTTCGCCGAATGGATGTCCACACTGACTCCTGGGATCAATGACACCAGATCCCAGGAGACAGTGCGGCATGACGAGGATCGACGCACAGACCCCGCCAACCGCCGAAGAGACAGAGCAGCAATTACAAGGTAAGTGAAAAAAAAAAAAAAAACACTTAATTTAGTACTCTTTGCCTGATTTGGAAGGCAAAGAGATTTACTAAATGTGTGCAGAACCGCTTTAAGTAACTGTCATAAGTAGGGCACTAACTGTAGATTTTTTCCCTTTTCCTAACCATGTCTATCACTCATAATAAGAAATATGTTTACAATTTAATATTTCACAAATTTACAGTTTATCAGTAAATATCTTGGGTTGGTAAAAGTCTTGGGTTGCCTTTTTTTTTTTGCTCCATACGGAGAACTATAAACCACTATGGCCATAACCTCACCTAATCCCCCCTGCCCCAGTGATCTTTCACACATCTATTGCTACTAGACCACATACCCAAAATAGTGAATTCCAACCTTGTAAAAACTGCACACTGCAGCACTCTTGGTTATAGAAAATAGTGAGATGAAAATGTAAAATTAGTGGACTATCCTGATTTCCACTAAGAGGTGGTAAGTTTGGATCAAACTTATGCCGCAAACTTTGAGCATGTTCTCAATTTTTCCGACGGAAAAGGTTTCTATCAGAAATTCTGATCGTCTGTAGTAATTCTGACGTGCAAAATTCCTACGCATGCTCGGAAACAATTCAACGCGTGCTCGGAAGCATTGAACTCGGCTCGTTGTAGTGTTCTACGTCACCGTGTTCTTGACGGTCGGAATTTGGTGTGACCGTGTGTAGGCAAGACAGTTTGAGCAGAATTCCATCGGAATTCCGACAGGAAAACCATCAGAGCTTTTTCTGACGAGAATTCCGATCGTGTGTACGCGGCATTACAGTATCATTGAAAGGACTTGCACAGCATGCAACATAACAAGCCTCTCGTGTAGTTACAAAAGTCCAAGACTTTGTTATCCCCCAGCGTTTACACCCCTGCGCAAAAGGACACATACACAATTTCAAAGTGTCACAAATGCTTTTGTTGTGTTTGGCAGTTCAAAAAACAATGTCTGTGTTAGACTTGTTAGGTCTAATACATATCTTCGAAAAACAGGCAATGGAAAAATTACAGCCAGATCATTTTATGAATTTGAACATTAATATTACTACTGCTTACTTTTTTTCTGGCTGGAGTTTTGCTTTAAGGATTATGCACTTCTTGGAAATGTTGGCAGCAAGTTCTGGATGAAGATAAAGAGATTATAGAGGAAAAAATTAAAACTATGGATTTTTAAATTAGCACACATTTCCAAAGCCGAACGTGCAGCCACATATATGTTCACTAGCTACAGATGCATTCACTTATTTCTTCTTGGCTTATCAAAGTAGTGCAGTAAAATGTAGTTTAGCCTTCATTTTCTCCTTTTTGTATAATGCTAAATTATGTCCTTAATTATCAAAAGCCCTGGTGCACAGTTCTCTACATGTATTTCAAGTGATATAAAACAGAAATTCTACGCTACAAAATTTACAGTATATTGTGAACTGACCATCTGTATAGTAAAATTTGTATTTTCTCTGTGTACATTTAAACCAGGCATGTCCAAAGTTTGGCCCACGTGCCTATTGCGGCCCACGTTCCGGTTTCAAACGGCCCCACTTGTATTTTGGCTATTTTTATCTTTTGTCCCTGAGCGCCAAGGGGGCCACAAAAGATATATACGCCAATTCCTGCTGTCTCTGAGTGGAGGGCGGGCGCCGCCGGATTACACACAATGGCGATCTCCTGTGTGCCCAGCGATCAGTCACACACAGTCTTGCCTCCTGGCCCAGGATTGGACCACTGTTCTGTCTATCGCAGGCTGGGGACTGTGTGTGACTGATCGCTGGCGGGCGATTGCAGGCGCCATTCATTTACAATGGTGAGGCTGTGTTAATGGGCAACGGAGAGGCTGCTGATGGGCACTGTGCAGGCTGCATTAATTTGCAATGGAGAGGCTGCTAATGGGCACTGTGCAGGCTGCATTAATTTACAATGGAGGGGTTGCCGATGGGCACTGTGCAGAATGCATTAATTTGCAATGGAGAGGCTGCTGATGGGCAATGTGCAGGCTGCATTAATTGGTAATGGTGAGGCTGCAGATGGGCAATGTGCAGGCTGCATTAATGAGCAATGGAGAGGCTGATAGGCACTGATTAGGCTGTATTGATGGACTGTGACCCCTATTTTGCTTCAAAGTTCTTTATTTAAAATGTATTTTTTTCTCCTGAAATATGCAGATAAATACGAGTTTATCCAAATAATATGCCCAAGCTCATCCTTAGTCCTGAGCGCCGCTTGGGAATTCGTTGGGGGGCCACAAAAGATATAAATATATATCCAAATAACATGCCCAAGCTCATCTCTTCATCACACGCAGCCACAAAGGCAAGTGAATTATTGTTGGGCAGTGTATTAGTGCTCGGATGAAGACACTTAGACAGAATTTTAATGGGTCATAGAATGTCAGGCAAAAGGGTCGGCCCTCACGCATGTTCACATCATCAAATCTGGCCCACTTTGAAAAAAGTTTGGACACCCCTGATTTAAACACGTTACAGTTGATGTACAAAAAGACCCTGATCATTTTGACAAAGATTGCCAGATCAACATGTTTTTGCTATATCCTTGCTTTTATCCTCAACAAATAAATATATTATGCTCTTTTTTAACTTCAGTATGGTAGGCTAGCTAAAAAAATAGTTAAGGTGCTTAAGTACCTTTTGTAGTTTGATTTTACAGTGGTCACACGACCTCTATCATTGCATTGAGTTTTGAGCTATAAGGGTTGTAGGCAGAGTTTACGAGCTTCTTGCACCTTTATCACAGCCTTGTACAACTGAAAGCTTTAAAGTCGATATATGTGAACAAAGACATTAGAATAAATGTACTAAATGTCAGTGTGTTTTTTTATATTTTTGCAAAGTGGGAAAAAATATGTATGGAAGAATAATGTCATTCACCCTGTTGGTGGGATCCTGGGAAAGCTTAAGTCGTCTTTAATGTTTTTTTTGTAAGTAATACTTTTAAATCTGCAGCTTCCACTAAAAATAATATATGTTGATCCTGCAATGAAATACCTTGTTCTGGCACTTCCTGTTGGGCTTCTGTTTTTCATCCGGTCACATGGACCATTTCAACAAACATTACAAGTTATCCATTGCTGTCACTATCAAGAAATCTACCCTTAGATATCACTGGAGAATTTTGTTTTATAAATGGCAACTGTTTATCATCCACAGTGCTTTTACAATCTTAATGTCATTTAGTTGGGGCTTACAGCTACTTTAAAGCAAATCTGCCATTAATGAATTATGAGGCAGGGAAGGGGGTCTGGGCATTTCTGGCCTCCCTCTAAAAATGTTAGATGGTTGGCTAGGTAGACCAGCTTGTTTTTTACTTTTGGAGTTACAGACCTGAACAGGTATATGGCTTTGGAAAGGTCTATATATGCATCCTTGTTTTGGGTTATTGATTCAGAGCATTAAAAATAAGGTCTCTCATGAATACATTTTTTTTTTTATACAATGGGAACCAGGAATTGGAGCGATCTTGCTATAACATAGAGCTACATGTGTTTAAACATATAGGGAGATGCAAAGAGTTAATTAATGTTGTATATTACATCGAAAAAGCAATATCTCTTTATTAGGAAGTTCCATATTAGCTCATAAAATACTGTAAATGTTCTATAAAGACATTGTACTTGTTGCTTTGTTAGTAAAACCATTAAAAGCTACAAGAGTTGAACGTCTGGTTTTCCAGCATTGATTATTTACATTCATAGAGATGCTGTCTGAGACTTGGCTCTAATGATTCAGTATGAAGCTGATTTTTCCTGTTTTCCTGTCAATTGGTTGCAGAAACTGCCAGTGGCAAAATTCTGTACACAGAGATAATATGAAATTCTCTTGTGCTAAGCTGGTAAAGCTTAATTCACTACAGGTTGGTATTAGATTTTGTACTTGTATCCTCCTGTAATGTAAGCAAATGTATTGGTTTACGTTAATGGTTGAATCTGGAATGCTGGAAGTAATAAGAGACTTTTTACTTTTCCACTTTTAATTCTCAATAGTCTTAATTTTGTAGAATGCTGTTCATATGCTAAACTACATATTTTAATTGGGTGCTTACTATGTTAGATTTTAGTTGCTAAATCTTCTAGGAATATTAAAGAACAAGTAGATCATTTATTACATAGAATTGCCCTGGTTATTTGTAGGTTTGCAGGTCTTGCGTGCATAGTCATTGGCCAAAAGGGTTTCAGCATTTGACATTTGAATTGTAGGGGGGGACTAAGTACTGGGAGGGGTGGGGCTTAATCTTGACTCACAAAGAAGTTCAGGTAGGATCCACAGTCTGTCAAGACCACAAAGAAAACATGACAGGTTATCTGGCGCTGTGGGAGGGAAGAGGGTTCATTGTTACACATCTTCTGGTCCTGCCCAAGCTTGAAAAACTTTTGGGGGGAAGTGCGCCACATAACACAGAATTTCACAGAATACAAGATCCCAGACGATGCAGCGTTCATTCTCCTACACCTCTCAAAAATCCCAACTAAACTTTACAAGAAATTGCTAGTGCGACATTTACTTAACGCCGCTAAGGCATGTATCCCCCTTTTTTGGAAACAGCAGACCCCACTGACCACCGCGTGTTGGCTGCAGAAGGTGGAGGAGATGAACAAGATGGAGGATTTGGTCCTCACTGCTCAACATCAGCATCGAAAAAACTCAAAAACCTGGAACCTCTGGAATGTATTCATTCACTCCGATGAAGGAACAGCCCTTTTAAGGTCATAACTTGTTAGTAGAGGACTCCATAGATCTGGAACACAAGTCGTCCCCCTACCGCTATTGTCTCTCTGGATCCCCCCCCCCCCTTTTCTGTCCTCTATTATTTTCTAGCTTATATCCCCTCTTTCTCTAAATGTTATCTTTTTTGTTGTTTTTAGGAAAAGGTGAAATGGAAGTGGAGGGGTCCTATTGCCTTTGACACTTACACATACATTGGCACACATTATTTCCTGTGGTATTCACCAGCTGCAATTTATGCCTTGCAATATACGGTTGTGCAATGTTTTTTGTATTATCAATGACTGAATGGAGTGTCTTTAACTTACACGATGATAACTATATTTTGGTTGTAAATATAGGGATCTCTCACTTTGTTGGCGCTCAATAAAAATTTATATTTGAAAAAAAAAAACAAGACAGGTTACCAATTAGATTCCAACCTGAACTGAAAACAGTTTGCGACAGATAGAGAATCTACTTCTAAAAAGTGATTGCAAGCTGTGGGGAAGCAGAACAATTTTCTGTACTATAGGCAGTGCATTGCTTAAACAGCTCTACTGTAACCCACACAGGAACTATCTTAATAGCATCTCCTCCAACATATAGTCACTATTTACCCCCTAAGGACAGTCCCTGTTTTGAGGAATCTGTCCCTGGCAGTGCAGTGGAAATGTACACTATGCCGGTGCCTCGGCCACTCCAAAATGGAAGTGCTCTACTCTGTAGCCAGGTGCACATTAGTAACAATACTTCAGCAGAAAGACAGCTTTCCTTTTACATCTTTTGGTCACAGAGCCCAGTAGCAACATTTTGGGGTGGCCTAGGTGCTTGCACATGGCAGGTCAGTCTACACCGCTGTAGACGAGGAGCATGATCCAGGCACCTGGTGAAACCAGACTTTATTGTCGTGATGACGCGGTGCCTGGACTGATTCCTGCGAAGTCAGCAGAGAGCGGACTCCAGTCCGCTCTCTGCTGAAAACGGGTCGCAGGAGTGCAAAATTAATTGCACTCCTGTGACCCATAGGAGAAGCTCAGCCAAACGATATCAGGCTGGACTTTAATTGCTCTTGCCCTGTACTCGTGAACACTTAACTCTGTGCATTGTAAAATCTTGACCCATAACAAACGTATGTTCAGGTCTTATTTAACCATACCCCTTTAAGATGACCCCACTGTTACTTTAATTTAGCCACGC
The DNA here is from genome assembly GCA_028564925.1 of Lithobates sylvaticus. NCBI lineage: Eukaryota > Metazoa > Chordata > Amphibia > Anura > Ranidae > Lithobates > Lithobates sylvaticus. The sequence continues at coordinate 84,966,202 of CM053031.1, forward strand.
CCTCAAGCCTTAGCCATTTGCCAAGACACACATACTTCTTGACTTCAAATGTCTGCCTCTTGTTCCAAAAGTATGTTAACAATTTTCTCAGGGCGTGTTAAAAATTGTGGTGTGATTTTGTGGGTGTGGCTACAAAGGGCAGTGCCATTTTGTGGGAGTGGTTAAGTAGGCTGTCCCCGAATTTAATTTTGAAAATCTGCTAGCCTTACTCTAGCATAGTGATCTCACCATTTTTCACCCAGACAGGATGATCTAATAGTAGTCATAAAAAATGTGATTATAATCAAACTAGTAATGACAAGTGAAAAATATAATCAAATGGCGCTTAAAAAAAAAAAACACAAAAACAAAACAAAATTATATATAAACTGCCAAACTATATAAATATATGAAACACCACGTGAAATAGTGTCCGTGAAATGATACAAAAACCAATCTTCATTAATGTTTGTGCAAATTCAAAGAAAAATGTGATTCAATCTTCCAAAGAAAAAAGAGTCCACCAACAAATCTTCAATAGAATAATCAAATGGATCTTCCACCACACCAACTCGTGTTCCCTCTCCCAATGAGACCGCACTCACCGGATGGTATTGCCTCGCACTCTCGTGGTTGGCAAATATAGCGATTACCCCACCTGGGTTATTTGTGCGATCACTCCAAACTTGCAAACTCCATATGTGAAAACAAATAAAAAATGTGCCTCCACATAGCGTGATACTGTGATAAAACTTATTTATTAAAATTCAACCTCACTCACACTTCAATGTTTCAACTTACAAAAACACAAATGTAATAAAGCCAAATCCAGCACACAATCCACTGCAACTTTTGGATAACAGATGAGCCGACAGAGCGCACATATGATCACAAATGGGTGAAACAACTAGGTTGAAAGCTGGGTAACAAGTGATCTCACCACCCCTCGCAGCTCTGCTCCTGGTATGGGTTCTTTCTCCATGTTTCGTCGGTATGACTTCTTCAAAAAGGGGAGAAGAAGTCATACCGACGAAACATGTCAAGGGCGTAGCCACACGGACACTGAGATACTCAACTTTTCAATCTTTGTGTTTAATCGTTTGAACTTGTGTGCGGTCTCCTCTACCACTACTATTGTTTGAGATCACTACCCGGCAACCTCACTGAAGTGACTCCTGGAGAAAGAACCCATACCAGGAGCAGAGCTGCGAGGGGTGGTGAGATCACTTGTTACCCAGCTTTCAACCTAGTTGTTTCACCCATTTGTGATCATATGTGCGCTCTGTCGGCTCATCTGTTATCCAAAAGTTGCAGTGGATTGTGTGCTGGATTTGGCTTTATTACATTTGTGTTTTTGTAAGTTGAAACATTGAAGTGTGAGTGAGGTTGAATTTTAATAAATAAGTTTTATCACAGTATCACGCTATGTGGAGGCACATTTTTTATTTGTTTTCACATATGGAGTTTGCAAGTTTGGAGTGATCGCACAAATAACCCAGGTGGGGTAATCGCTATATTTGCCAACCACGAGAGTGCGAGGCAATACCATCCGGTGAGTGCGGTCTCATTGGGAGAGGGAACACGAGTTGGTGTGGTGGAAGATCCATTTGATTATTCTATTGCAGATTTGTTGGTGGACTCTTTTTTCTTTGGAAGATTGAATCACATTTTTCTTTGAATTTGCACAAACATTAATGTAGATTGGTTTTTGTATCATTTCACGGACACTATTTCACGTGGTGTTTCATATATTTATATAGTTTGGCAGTTTATATATAATTTTGTTTTGTTTTTGTGTTTTTTCTTTTTTAAGCGCCATTTGATTATATTTTTCACTTGTCATTACTAGTTTGATTATAATCACATTTTTTATGGTTACACATTTTTAAAGTGGCTGCTAGGTGTTCATTCACATTTAGGGATTTCATAGGTGGTGTTTATCACACACACATCTATCTGCACATTGGTTAACATTATTGGCGCAAGGGTGGTTAGTTATTCTAGGAGCGGCATTATAGAGTATCTACCAATCAGACTACGATCTAATAGTAGTGCTGAGAAAGAGCTGTTAAATTTATTGCATCTGGCCACATCATCCTCCTTTAGCATGCACTATAAGAGTGATTGCTTATCCGACACCCATAGCACTTAGGAGGTGGCCTGAAGTCTAACAACAATTCTGCTCAGAGAAGGTTCAAAATTAGTAAAGAGAAAAAGGTTTAAATCTTTATCTGGTGATTTTGAAAGAGATTTGAGCCCCAGGGAGGAGTGAAGGACAAATGTACCTCCATACGGACTGTCCCCAGGAAATGGAAACTAACGGTACCCCTTAGCAAAGAAATCACATTATTCCTAACTCAGTGAATGACTGAAGTCTTTTATGCTGCTTGGAGTCTAGATAATAATTATGCTTTATAATTTAGCATAACAAAAGAAAAAAATCCAAAGACTGTTCTGAAGTTTGATGCATTTTCATGTTTACTGGCAAAGTACATTAGCATAATGCATTGCAAAAAGTGGTTATTTGTATAGATTACACTGGAGAGCTAATTATTTTGGCTGTTTATGGCATAAAATGAATGGGCAGAAAAATGCCCTATTAAAATATAAATAATGAAAATGGGCACGTTTTTAAATCCAGGATCTCAATTAGGAAAATAATGTTGGTTCATAATATATTATATGTCACAAATATAATGCAGCATGTGTTGCTGTTGGCAAATCTTTAAAGTCTCTTAGGTAATCTATTTAAATCCCTATAAAGAAGGATATGATCTATCGCTGGATGCTTATGATTCTAGTGCTTATGCTGTCCTGTTTCTATACCACCGTTAAAGAATTTGATTTAATTAAAAAAACATAATGAGAAGGCAGCTGATTAAAATGTTCCCATTTAGCACTTTCCCATACTTTACAGTTAGGGCTCTTTCACACGGACGGACCGTATGTCCGTTTTTCATCCTTCCATTTTCGGATGAAAAACGGACATACATGTATCCCTATGGGATAGCGGGTGTCAGCGGATGAACATCCGCTGACACCCGATCTCGTCCGTGCCCGCTATGCTCCGTTTCTGCAGACGGTGGAAAACCCTATTTTTCCATCCGTCTGCAGAATGGATCGGATGACGACGGACTCTACGTTCCGTCATCACCCGATCTACCATAGGGGAGAGCGGCGCTGTGACAGGTCCGTCCCTGCACAGTGTGCAGAGACGGACCTGTCATCTTCCTGCTCAGCGGAGATCGCTCCGGCGATCCCCACTGAGCAAGCGGATATCCACGGGGCGGATCTGCACTGATCCGCCCCGTGTGAAAGAGCCCTTAGGGTAAAGTCTTTTCGGCACATTTGCGCATTTTTGTACGTGCATTGAAATGGATTACTTTAAGAGTGCCCATTTCATGGACTAAAAAAATGCCTGTGAATAATTTTTTACAGTGCACCTAAAGGTAACAAAAGCAATAAAAATACACACTGAGGGGCAAGTATTTCTCTTTTGCTTATGTAAATACAGTACATTAGTGTGCCATTAATAGTTAGTGGCACAGAATATCATAGCACATGTGATCGTAGCAATGAAAATGCTCCTGTATCAATGTAGCCTGAGAGCAGCAAATATTAAATCAGGGCCCATTTATACCAGATGCGGTGGTACTGAGTTGGGTGGATATTCTAATTACAGTCCCACCACACTACAAGGCCTTTATGCCCGGTTCACACCACTATCTTGCAGTGGTGTGCGGGTGGTGTGCACTGAAAAAAAACAAAACTGCATGCAGTTCAACAGAGGACATATCGGTATGATTATGTCTGAAATTTTGTACCAAAAGCGGTACAATTATTTTGCATGGAAATTTGGCGTTTTACATTGTAGGCCTGCAATTCTTATGAATAACTCACTTAAATCTGTCCAAACCAGAGTCTAGTAGACATCCCGGGTATGATAAAGTTTGAAACACAAAATCATAAATTATAGTATAATAAAAAAATATATAAAAATTATTCAATAATGTAATCAAATCAAAAACACTGAAATTTGCTCAGTTGCAGAATAGTCGCTGTTAAATTTAGTGTTTGATGATAAATTGCGATTCTAATTTATTATCGCTGTTTTCTAGCTGGTCTAAAACCACTTTTAAATCAATCTTATTTTAGTGAGATAGAAAAATAGCAGTAGAGAAGGTATACCTTGGACATACATGTCTTCAGGAACACATAAACATATATATACATACATATATATATAAATACAACTTTGCAACTTTGGTGTCATATCGTCTCATGGTTTAGGAAGTGTAGTAGCTTCACTTGATGTAGTGTGATAAATATGCCTGTGTACCTACAGCGTCTAAACTGGATTTAATCAGGGAGTGTGAGCACCACTATCTACTCAACGAGTGGTGCCCACTCAATACAGGTAGGTTAGGGCTTTTGTTACTATGTTGAACGCGTTCTCACTGTGGGGGAAGCTCTGTGCGTGCCACCGTTCCTGTCTGGTGAGATTAGGGATTGTGAATTAGGTGGTCAGGTAATCCTGCAACATTTACAAGGGAAAGGAGAAAAAGATAGAAAGAGTAGGGATAGAGGGGTCAAGGCATTGAGGAATGTAGAAATTTAGAGGCATTCCACTCTGGTTACACAGGTGCGTCGGTAGGGTCCTCTGTGGCCCATGGAATAAATTCTGAGGAGTATCGAAACATAGACCACGATGTCCAGGTCTTGGAGAATTGTTCCTCTTTACCCGTTTCCTGCGCCAACATTCGTTCCAACCTATTGATTTGATCCACTTCGATTGCCCAGTCCCCCAGGAAGGCATGCCTGTCGACTTCCAGTGTCTGGGCAGAACCGTCTTAGCAGCCGCCAAAAAGTGACGCAAAACGTCTTTTTTGACCGATTTAAGCGATCCCTGGAGCAAAGATAGCAGAACTACCTCAGGAGAGGGTGTGATTGAGGTCGCCATGAGTCTGCAGTACAAGTCGAGGATCTTTTGCCAGAACCTCCTCACAGGGGGGCATTCCCACCAAATGTGGAGTAAGGTTCCCTTGGATGACAAGCAACGCCAGCAGGTATCTGGGAGCACCGGGTTTATCACGTGCAAAGTCGAGGGGCATCTGTACCAACGGGTTAACAACTTGAATCCTTTTTCCTGAGCTTTGGAGGCTAAGGATATTTTGTGAGTCAGAATGAAGCACTTTTGCCAGTCTACCAGAGAAATGGAGTGACCCAAGTCTTCCTTCCAGGCCTGTGTGTATGGGGGAAGGTCAGGGTTATAAGCCATATGTATGAGAGAGTATAGTTGAGAGACTACACGTGTAGGGGGGGTGGTCTGGAGCAGCATGCTCTCCAAGTCTGTTAAGTCAGCAAGTATATCAGGCAGAGATGGGAAGGTGCGAATGAAGGATATCACCTGTTGCCTCTGCAGCCAATGCGTTGAGGCATGAGATGATGGGCCGGAGGTAGCGTTGTGAATCAGAGAAAAGTCTGAACGTAGAACTTGGGCAAGTCGTCTGTGGTTCTCCTTACACCAAGGTCCAAAGCTTGCTCCCTGTAGGGCTGGTGGGAAAGCCGGGGTCCCAAACAGTGGAGTCATGGGTCCTTTCAGAGGAGATAGGGTCTTGGGGGAATTCATTCGGGTCCAGATTTGTATGGTTTGTCGGGTGAGGTCGATTAGGGCTATCTCTCCTTTCAGGAATTCAGTAGGCATCCACGGTAAGGCGCAGAGATCTATTGAATTGATATGGCTTTCTATTTGTACCCATAGCTTGGTGGAGGAATGATGGAACCAGTTAAGTATACGCGTGAGCACTGCTGCTCTATAGTATATAGAGGCATCTGGGGCTCCAGCTCCGCCACGAATCTTGGGGAGTGAGAGAGTTTCGTAGCGTATCCGAGGACGCGCCCCTCCCCAGATAAAGGAGGAGAATAGTTGGCGGAGCTTCTTAAAGAACCAGGAGGGTATGGAAATGGGAATTGTTTGGAACAAATAGAGAAACCAAGGGAGGACGTCCATTTTTAGGGCATTCACCCTACCTAGCCACGATAGGTGTTTCTTTGTGTAGTTTGAGAGATCCGTCTTGGTTCTAAGCAGAAGGGGAGCATGGTTTAGTGAGAATAGTTGGGATCCTTCTGTGGGTATTTGGATTCCGAGATAACGGATGGATGTGGAGCCTGTTTTAAATGGATAGTTAGTGGATACTTGGCGGAGGACCTCCTGGGACAGTGAGATGTTCAGGATTTCTGATTTAGTATGGTTCACTTTGAAATTACTCAGCTTGCCAAACCTTGTGAATTTGCGCATTATATGTGGTAAGGATAGATGGGGTTGAGTTACAAACATTAACAGGTCATCCGCAAAGAGAGCCAACTTGGAATGAATGGGGCCTATCGAGACACCCGAGATGTTGGGGTTATTGCGCAAGGCGATTGCCAGGTGCTCCATGACAAGGATGTAGAGAAGGGGAGATAGAGGGCAGCCTTGTCGCGTCCCATTATGGATGGAAAACGTAGGCGACAATGAACCATTTACCCGAATTCTAGCGGAGGGTGAGGAGTACAGGGACATAATTCGAGACTAAAACCACTTTTGACATAAAGGGACACTTTTTGTTGCTATGGACAATCTTCAGTTTCCAGGCAGAAAAAAAATCTATTTATTATATAAAATGACATGCAGGGCACTGGGCAGACCACTAGGGACAAAGGGGATGTGTATTTTTTTTTATACAGTACTGTTATCTGTAAGATTACAGTACTGTATGTGTATTGTGTTTTTTAACTTTTTTGAATTTGGCGCCGATCTCCGCTCCCGTGCGTCGTAACGTTGCAGGGAACAGAGATCAGCGGCACTCGGCACTGTGTGAATCGAGCGAGTAGACAGCTCGCACACACAGTGGGCAGACATCGCAGGATCCAGGGGACAAGGTAAGTAACTTCCCCCTGTATCCTGCAATGCAAGCCCTGGCTCGGGGTTACCGCTTTTGGTACTGAAGTTCCCACCCCGAGCCAGACTCAGGATTACCGCCAGGGGGGTTAATATGCAATACATTACTTTAAATGTATATGTTATGTTACCAGATTTTTTTTTTATTATTATTCTTGTGGTTCTGTGAAAGGATAGATTCAATTTGAATAGTTTACCGCTTTTCTCCCTGGGGACTCCCTGAGCACTTTATCTACTTTTGGGGTAGATAGTGAGTCAGATGTATTTGGTGCACCTAGTATAATATCATGTTTGGGGCAATTTATATACCATCATGCCTTTGTAGTGTGGAAGAAGTCAGAGAGGAGATCTACGCAAGCACAAGGAGAATATGCAAATTCAATGCAGCCACTGTGCTGCCAAAGTGGAATGAATAAAGAAAGTTGAAAAAATTGACTTTCCAAGCAAAAATAAAAAAATTATATTTTATTAAGAATTAATACATAACAATAAAAAACATTTAAAATATTGCAAATTAATTGCAATAGCAGTTAAACCTCTGCAATGTGGACTATAAATGTCAGAAATCATGCCATATGGGACATGTGTGACTTAAATAGATAATAACATTTACTGTAAGCTCATAGGTTCTACATGTTTCACGAAAACTTGCTTCTTCAAGAGCTTAATAAGCGTTCTAAGGAGAGAAAGAGGCAATCAATGATTGTAACAATTGTGTAATCATCTAAATATAACATAAATATGTAGAAAAAGAAGGTCTCAAACAAGTGTGTGAAAAACTGCAGGACAACATCAACAGGCATGCAGGGTGTTAGAAGAGGTCAGGGCCAAAACAATAGGTTTTAGACCAGCATTGAGCCTATTTATTTGCCCTGGGCATCTTCTAAATATACTAACTATAAATATCAGGTGAGACTAATGTTATTATACCTCTCAGCTATTACCCTTTCTGATTGGTTTTATATGGAGTTACTTTTAATACTACCCTCCTATATATTTATATATATATGTTTATAGTTGTCGTCTTTATTGCCCAACACATTATGAGTTAATATATAAAGATTCCAATTGCTACTGATTTACACACAGGTATTCCTAGATTGCATGATTGTACTTTTCTATTTGCACACTAGTAGGTGCATGTGGTGTTTGGTTGCCTTATGCCCCGTACACACGGTCGGACATTCCGACCACAAAATCCGTTGGATTTTGTCCGAAACTTGTGTTGCACACACGGTCGGACAAAGTTGTCGGACAAAGTTGTCGGACAAAGTTGTCGGACAAAGTTGTCGGAAAAAACGATCGTTCTGAACGAGGTGACGTGCAACCCGTATGACGTAGACGCCAGTAGAGGCCAGTATCCAATTACTTTCGTCTCCAAATTTCTTCTGAGCATGCGTGGCACTTTGTGCGTCGGAATTCTCTACACACGATCGGAAAAAGTCAGATAGGATTTTGTTGTCGGAAAATTTTAGATCCTGCTCTCAAACTTTGTTGGTCGGAATCTCTGACGGAAAAAGTCCAATGGAGCCCACACACGGTCAGAATTTCCGACAACATGGTCCGATCAGACATTTTCCGTCGGAACTTCCGACCGTGTGTACAAGGCATTATACTTATGCTCTTTGATGTTGGCACATTTGGGGATTTTATTCCCCCCCCTTGCTATATATGGGTACTGATTTATTCCTTTTCATCTGGCACATCCCCACATGTTGCTTGCTGCGCACCCTGCATGCCTGTTGCTTGCCTGCCCTTTGATGTTGTCCTACAGTTTTTCACACACTTGTTTGAGACCTTCTTTTTCTACATATTTATGTTATATTTAGATGATTACACAATTGTTAAACAGAGGAACATTTGTTCATCCCCACTGACAGCTCATAGAACTGAGCCTGCATGTATTGGTTTCAGGTATCGGTGCATTTGCACTAGACATGTGCAATTCGTTTAGTTTTTTTTCGTTTTTAGTTTTTTTTCGTTTTTTCCGTTCGTTCGTTTTCGTACGAATGAACGAATCTTTTGAATCTTTCAAATCCGAATAACGAATCGTTCGAATCGTACGAATCCGATTAACGAAACTTTCGAATCGAACGAATCCGAAAAACAACGAAAATCAGAAAAAAACAAATTAGAAACAACGAATGTACGAATGAAGAAAATCCGAAAAACAAAAAAAGGAACAACGAAAATGAACGAAAAAATTCGTACATTAGTAACTTTTTTTTGTTGAATTGGTAATTTTCCGTGTCCCTTACAATGGTGCTGCTTAACGTGCTTCGAATAGATTGAACGAAAAAATTCGTACATTCGTAACTTTTTTTTTTGTTGAATTGGTAATTTTCCATGTCCCTTACAATGGTGCTGCTTAACGTGCCTCGAAAAGATTGAACGAAAAAATTCGTACATTCGTAACTTTTTTTTTCGATTCGTAACTTTTTTTTTCGATTCGTAAATTATTAAAATGTAATAATAGCATACACATTACATAACATTATGAATTATGCTCCGATTACGAATCTACGAATGTTACGAATGTACGAATAAATACGAATGCTTCCGAATTTCGAATAAACGAAAATTAAACTAACGAAAAAACGAATCAACAAAAAATAACTCTTACGAATGTACGAATAGCTACGAATACGAACACCGACGACTTACGAATGTACGAATCGTTACGAATACGAACACCGACGACTTACGAATGTACGAATCGTTACGAATCAACGGAAACGAAAAAAAACAAAAAATAAACACATTTTTTTGTTGTGCACATGTCTAATTTGCACGAGTACCGATACTTGTGCAAATACTTGGTATCGGCACCGATACCAATACTAGTATCGGTGCAACCCTAGTTACAATCATTGATTGCCTCTTTCTCTCCTTAGAATGCTTATTAAGCTCCTGAAGAAGCGAGTTTTCGCGAAACATGTAGAGCCTATGAGCTTACAGTAAATGTTTTTATCTATTTAAGTCACACATGTCCCATATGGCATGATTTCTGACATTAATAGTCCACATTGGAGAGGTTTAGCTGCTATTGCAATTAGTTTGCAGTATTTTAAAAGATTTTTATTGTTATGTATTAATTGTTAATAAAATATTATTGTTTATTTTTCTATGATTGGTGCCTGGAAAGTCAATTTTTGCCACTTTCTTTATTCATTTAACTAATATTTAGGACGTGGCACTGCGCTAATTTTGGCTCCCACAGTTCCATCCTGTGTTGGTGCCTTTGGTAACTCTTTTATTCGTGCTGCCAAAGTATCTACAAAGTATCTGGTTAAAAAGTCCTTTGTACCTTAAAGCGGAGTTCCACCCATAATATCATGTTTGCATCAATCAGCAGCTTTCTGCATGAGCAACAACATTTGGGCAAAATTTTTTATTTTTTTTTTACTTACTCTGTCTGCCTTGTTGCCATGGTGTCCCTTCTAATCTGCCATTTCCAGACAGCGGCAATTTACTTAATATCATGCGGCGCCTGTGCTCCTGAGAGATGTGTGTCATTACTTCCCAGGAGTCAATGGGCAGCACCGAAGGATAGCATTACGTTCTTTCAAAACAGGAAATGACAAGATCAAAGGTGAATCTATACACTGTCAGCGATATGCCCGGCTTACAATGCGCATGCGTGAGATCGGGAGGTAGCCAGCATGCACCTTATCCTAGAAGAGAGTACTAGGCTTCACATGCCCACAATCAAGATGGAGTCACTTAGGAAGACAAAAATAAGGTAAGTCAATGGGAATGAAATATATACATGCGTTAATGTATATTATCGCATACAAGCAGAGGGGATGCCGAAAAGAAGAAAAAAAAAATATGTGGACGGAACTTCGCTTTAAATGTAAAGCTAAATTCCAGACAAAGAGCAAATGCACCCAAAAAAAGTGATAATGGAGGTACTATACCTCCCATAGGAATTGTATTTATTTACATCCAGTTGCAGAAAACAGCATACCCAGGCTGCTGACCTGACTTTTATCTTCTGCAGTTAATGTTATTGTAAACCTCTGAGATGAAGAATGAACAAAGCACATACTTCTGTAGTGTATACTTGTCTCTATCCAAAACACAGAGGGGGTTATTTACGAAAGGCAAATCCACTTTGCACTACAAGTGCAAACTATAAGTGCAAAGTGCACTTGAGATTGCACTGAAAGTGCACTTGGAAGTGCAGTCGCTGTAAATCTGAGGGGTATATCTGAAAGGAGGGGAAGCTCTGCTGATTTTATTTTCCAATCATGTGCAAGCTAAAATGCTGTTTTTTATTTTCCTTGCATGTCCCCCTTGGATCTACAGTAACTGCACTTCCAAGTGCACGTTCAGTGCAATTTCAAGTGCACTTTGCACTTGTAGTGCAAAGTGGATTTGCCTTTCGTAAATAACCCCCAGAGTGTAATTTCTGGTATTTCTCTCCTCCCTCTGCTATCTGCAGAGTCACTTCTAATCATTTATCCTGGCACAGCAGGTGATTTTCAGTCTTAGCTTTGCATGGTTCCCTATGTGACCTATAGGAAAGGTGTGCTCATTCCCTCCACTCAGGTCTCAGATTAAATCAGTTCCCTGCTCTCTGCCTGCTGAAGCTCAAAATTGCTCTGAAAACTATGCACTTTGAATACCTGTAGAGGAGAGAGGGCTGCAGATAAATTGGAACTTATGTAGGAGGATTTATTTTAATCTCTGTGTATCATCTGAGGCTAGTTGATTTATTGGATATATGTAACGGTTTACAACCACTTTAAGAAAAAAATGCAGCTAGGTCATATTCCTGCCCTTTGCCTATGATTGGGCAATCCTTTGCCTATGACCCGCCCTTTGATCCGTCCATTTTGGGAAATAGTGGCTGATGCTCTTAAAGCGGATTTCCACCCTAATTTACAGCAATGGCTGCAATTATTGCTGACCCCATTCATTTTCGTATAGTTTTTTTTTCTTTCATCTTTTACCTTTTGTTGAGGGAAAACAATGTCCTTCCGTCCATCCTCGCCGTGGCCAGGTGCTTCATTTTCCTTTTACCCATTGGCTCCTGGGATAACAGTGTCATCAATCCCAGATGTCAATGGGCATTCCCCACTGGTAGCACAGCGTTATTTCACAACCGTAAATGACGCAATGCTAGGCGGAGATAGGCAACTGTTGCACCTAATCCAGGAGGGGAGTACCAGCAGGCTTCAGATGCCCACAATCAGGATGGCTCCTTGCTTTATCAGGACTTCCAAGTAAGTCCTAAGACGTGTACAAAGGCGGGAAAAACTCTATAATATACAGCACAAGCTGATTTTTAATGCACAAGCAGCGACTGTCACTGGGGTTATTTAAAAAAAAATAAACATCCGGAACTCCTTTTTAATGATACGTGTGACTTGGCCTTGAGACCTGACCCACTTTTTCTTTTACTAGATATAATGGCGGACACAGAGACAATCCGACATACTAAGTTATTTCTCACCTATGTGACTTTTTACGCAAGACAGGAAATCTTGTTGCACTGGAAATTGCCCACGCCTATGACTGTGTCTACCTGCAAAAAGGCTATTAACTCAGTTATGCCTCTTTATAAAATAATGTTTGGGAATAGAAACTGCTCAAAAAATCTGATAAATTATGTATGCCCATGGACAAGATGCGCCACACTGGCTTTTGGCCTCAGAGCGCTCAACCTGGACAACTAATTTACCTTTCCACTTCCCCATTACATATGTATGTTTATGTATGGCACCTACTACTGTTTATGCCTAGGTGCCCCCCATGCACAATCTCCTGCCTCAATCCATTTTAGTATCATATCTAGTAGTAATGTATCCCACTGTACCAGCTGAATTGATCTTGTCTTTTACACTGTTGACTGCAACCTTGCAAAACATTTATTAAACCTTCTTCTGTTAAAAAAAAATACACTGCACAGCAGTGGTCATCAACACCTGTCCTCAGGACGTTTATTTTTTTTTTTAAAGTCAACAGCTACAAATACTGCAACTGCTGACTTTTAAAATATGGCAGTTACCTGTCCAGTGTGCCCGGCACCTGAAGCCGATCTGTCGCTCGGCTCTCGGGTGCTGCCGCCACCATCTTCGGTATGGGAATCAGGAAGTGAAGCCTTGCGGCTTCACTTCCCAGTTCCCTACTGCGCATGCGCAGGTCACGCTGCGCAGTAAGGACGGTACCTGCTGTCTCTGGGATCCGTGTGTTTCCCAGCAGACAGCGGGGGCCCAGCAGGAAGTGACGTAATAGCCGCAGAATCTGCGGCTATCTATGCCCGGAAGTGGGTGCAGATACCTGTATTATACAGGTATCTGCACCCCCCTCCCCCTGAAAGGTGCCAATTGTGGCACCGGAGGGGGGAGGGTTCCGATGAGCAGAAGTTCCTCTTTAGGGTGGAGCTCCGCTTTAAGATAACTGAAATACATCACAGGTGATATCATTTGCTGCTCAGGGATTGCAGTATTCTAGTCTGCATCTCCCCAAGGTAATACATAAAACCTGGCCTGTTAGAGGGCCCTGAGGATAGGGTTGATGACCACTGCTGTACAGGACACCAGGGATGGTCCTGGATGGGAGATATGTGTCCCTCTTATTATGGTCCCTTTAAAGAGAATGGCCTGAATACAGCAACAAAAAATGAAAATATCAGTTTTGGTTAAATTGGTTGTAAAAGCAGAAGGTTTTTTACCTTAATGCATTCTCTGCATTAAGGTTAAAAACCTTCTGTGATCAGTTTCACTTAGACCCCCTAAATACTAACCTGATCCCTATCTTGATCCAGCGCTGTGCCGAGAGCACCAGCACTGCTCTCTCTCTACTCACTGGACATAGAGGCAGCAGTGGGAGCCATTGGCAATCAATCTTGTGAGAAGGGATCCGGGGGAGGGGCTGACCTACCCTGTGTGTGCGAACAGACACACATAGCCCGCATCAAGATCAGCATTCAGCTTGCTATGGGGAAGCTCGGAAGGCAGGAGCAGTCAGGAGCACTGGTGGGGGACCCCAGAAGAGGAGGTCCAGCTGCTCTGTGCAGAAGCATTGGTAGACAAATATGCACTGTTTATTATTTTAAAAGTAAGAACCTATAGAATCACTTTATTATGGTCTATAAAACCAGCAGTATCACCAACTTGATTTGGTTTATAATGTTTGGACAGAGCCATCTTAACTGATCCTATTTATGCCAACTTTAAGAGCATGTGATCTATTGCCATAATGCTGTAGAATGCCACATGCCCTGACTGATATTATTGTGAAAAATATAGCAAAGTTTATGATTCGGTAGATCAGAAACCGTAGAATGACTAGCACAGTTAACATGCACTAAAAAATACTGAAATGTGTGGGAGTAAGTTATAGCAGAGATAAAAAGTCACAATTATTAAATGCTTAATATAAGTATTTTGCAAGCTATAAACAGAAAACTTATACAAATCAGGTCAGACATTTGTCACTAATATTGCATTAACAGACAAAACTGGAGAAACGATACGCAATAGGATGCTGCAATTATAAGACATTAGCAAAATAAAACTGAAGCTTTTGGGGCCTCATATAATCCATGGTGTTGTCTCTTCTGTTTTAAGCAATGAAATTGAAAATGAAGTACAGTCATGTAATATTAATGTGTGACTCTTTTTTCATTTTTCTTAAATTGTGTTAATAATTTTAGATGATTTGTTTTAAAACTACAGTTATCATTTCAGAGTCATATATTTTAGTATAATGTTATAGTATTTTTTTTATATTAGAGTCACTTTTTAAAAAAAGCCAATAGATTAAATTTTCCAAGATGTATTGGTTTAATTTAAAGGGCCAGCATATTCAAAAGTTAATGTTAGCTATTGGCAGAGCATGGTGGACATATCAGCCCTTGGCTTGGATAACCCAAAAGTGCAATATCCCTGACACAGTTTGTAGCAGAAATAATAACAGTGTTAAACTCCCACAAAGGCAATGATCTATTAACATTTAAGCCTAAGCAGCTCATGTACGAGAAATGTCTTTTTCTTCTCTGTACTGTTTCAGCCTGGCTGCTCCTGGAACTATGTCATCTGCCTCTAGAGCAGCAAACCATCCTTATTTTCTCGCCCAACCTTCAGTCTGTCTGGACATAACATACTTTGTATGGCTGTGATTTCACTCAGTGTCACAATCAGGGGTCAGCCTGAGACCAATAGGTATAGCAGTAGATAGGCTCCCACAGACCAGCTGAACAAATTAACTAGCAGGCCACCCTGGCGGAAGATGCAAGCTCACTTGAGGTGTGTGGTCTAAGCACTAACCGGTGTTCACCAGATCTCCACATAGTGGAGATCGGTTTAGCTGCATGTTAGTACTAGGCCGCAGTCCTCAGGCTTCCCCCACCAGGAGATGAGCAAGCTGGGGTCCAGTAGCAGATATAGCAGGTAGGGATCAAGCAGAAGCTTAGCCAGTAAACAAGCCAAAGGTCGGTAACAAGAGTTTGCATGTTGGTATCAAGCAGAGGCATAGTCAAGGAACAAGCCAAAGGTCAGTATTGAGTGGTAGAAAAGACATGGAGGGCAGCAGGGGTGACAAGAGTGAGATATTGCCTCTAGAGAGCACAATAACCTAGCAAACAGAAAGTGCAGTGGCATAGCCTAAATTAGGAAGTTCATTGGAGGAGCAAAGAGTTCAAGGTTCATGAGGAGCAAGACATAAGGCATGGTTGTCTAAGCAATCAGGCAGGGAGCTGCCCAGCTTCTCAGCGAGAAGAGTTACTGCCAGATACAGCAGAGATCCTGGGTTAAGGTCCATGCCCTGACACTCAGTATCACACTATCACACTACTAGGGTTAAGGTTTGTGGAGCAGCCCAAGGCAGTCAGAGACGTAGCAACGGGAGAGGAGTCAGGTTTGATTTACCACTACCACTTCCTGTCCCATAGCTAAAGCAGGAAGTGAAAGTAAACCCATCCAATGTGAGGGAAACCTGATGAGTCACCATGGTCAACAGAACTAGTTTCCCCATTGGAAGATTTTCCCTCTATAAGATATCAACACAAAATTTTACATTTTCTTTGACTTTTTGCGGTCAGGGTCAAAACTAGCGGGGGGAGCACTAGCGGGTATCCCCTCAAAGCACCTTGTCCCCATGTTGATGGGGAAGAGGGCCTCATCCCCACAACCCTTGCCCGATGGTTGTAAATAATTTAAAGGAATATTAAACTTTTATTGTTTCACTTTAAGCATCATTAAAAAAATCACTGCTCCCGAAAAAACTGACGTTTTTAAAACTTTTTTTTTGCATTGATACATGTCCCCTGGGGCAGGACCTGGGTCCCCAAACACTTTTTATGACAATGCCATGCATATAAGCCTTTAAAATTAGCACTTTTGATTTCTCCCATAGACTTTTAAAGGGTGTTCCGCGGCTTTCAAATTTGCCGCGAACACCCAAAATTTTTGACTCGAACATAAAGCTCATCCCTAATCTGCAAGTGCATCTAACACTACCCTCCCCTCAGACTGACAATGATGCTGCCCAAAGGTTACATTGAAACCTCTGTTAGGCCCCTTTCACACATGCTTTCCGATCCGGTCCGCCTGTCAATTTTTCAGGGGGACCTGATCGGATTCTCCATTCACCTCTATGGGACAGCGGATGTCAGCGCTGACATGTCTGCTGACATCTGCCGATTTTACCCTATCCATGAAATCCAAACTGATGACCCTATTTTCCATCCGTCTGCTGGATTGGATCGGATGGGAATCAAATGAAAACGGCAGGCGGTCCATTTTCATCCAATCTCCCCATAGAGCGGGGGGCCTGAAAGGGTTCATCTCTGCACAGTGAGTGGAGATTGACCTGTGATCTACCTGCTCAGCGGGGATCAACGGAGCGATCACCCACTGAGCCCAGCCGAGTCCACCGGGTGGAGTGCTCGTGTGCTCGTGTGCTCGTGTGAAAGGAAACTACTTCTCCATCCAGACTGCAGACACCCTAAAAATAGTGAAATATGAAAATAAACGAAAAAAGCAAAAAAAAAATGCAAACGTTCAAATTAAGGATTGGTAAGTATCAATATATAATTTTTTTTTTCTTTTTGGGTTTAATGCTACTTTAAACCACTAACCAGGAACAAGTATGCAGCAATTGAAGTTGAGATGAAGTTGTAACTGCTGACAAACTTGTTCCAGGTCAGTGAGAGTGGATATATTAAAGCTAATGGATTGACCTGACGGCCAGACATTTTCAAAGGATGAGCTAAGCGATGGCAGCCTGCATATTTCTATTAGTAAATTAGTTCCTTTGAAAAGTGGTCAGAGATGTTTTATATTGACGCAGTGTTACTTTGAGCAGCACAGCACAAGGAGTAATTGGTAATTGTGTAGAAAACTTTTGCAGCAAAGTTGATACATCTCTCTTTAGAACAGGGATGCCCAACCTTTTGAAGAGTGAGGGCCACTTAAGTGACTTGGTAACCGGTCGTGGGCCACAATGAGTGGAGTGGGCGGATGACAGGTCTGTGTTAACTATGCATATGGACAGCAGACACGGACACATCCCACTCTACTCTATGGGCCCTTCGATCCAATCTACCCAGGTCGAAGGGGATGGATCCCTTTCTGTTTTTTTTAGCGGATTGGATTGGAGGTAGGCGTGCACCTGCGGATCAGTTTGAAAGCAGCCCAGTACCCACTGCAGAAGAGATATGGCCATATTTGGTATCACTCTGCCTGTGACAGATGCCAGCGCTATACAGGAAGCATCGACTTATGCGCTCTGCTCCACAGCCGCTTGCTTTCTCCACCGCCGGCTTCATTCATAACACTGATGCTTTAGGATGATGGATCGGCGATCCGTGCTTGCCAACCAGCCATCCCGGAGCAGGAGGTCGTGGGCCACTTCAGAGGGCTCTGCGGTCCACGTGTGGCCCCTGGGCCACTGGTTGGGCACCCCTGCTTTAGAAGGTGCAGCATCAAATATATAAATAATGTAAATAATGCTTCGTGGCATAGTTCTGACTTCAAATTTTAGGTTTCCAATGCTTGGGGGCGAAGAAAATCATAAGAAAGTTAACAGAAGGCACTCTGGAATGCTATCTAGGTCAGGTTTATGTAAAGCACATTCAATTCCCAAAAACAAGCACAGTATCCAACAGATGTGCTCTGTGCTGTAAATTTGGTACAAGTCAGGCCTACAATGTATATTACTACCCTCAAATAGTACCAGACACTAAATTATTACATACAGTACAATCCTTTTATTTTTTTGCTAAAAAGCCTAGTAGAGGAGGCAAGTGCCTGTATCATTTGCTTTACATGACACCTGGGGGGCCCCAAGGGATTCCCTGAATTTGCAGGGATTTTCTCTCACTTCCTGTTTTGGCTATGGGACGGGAAGTGAAGGTAAATCTCCCCAATGGAAAACAGATGGCAAAAAAATTGGACAGGGGTTATAACCCTACTTTACTCTACCCCCCCCCCCCAAAAAAAAGCCAGAGCAGAGAACATAAATGATTTGGACCAGTGCACAAAGCAAGGTCCATAAAACATGGATGAACGAGTTTGGGGTGGAGGAACTTGACTGGCCTGCACAGAGTCCTGACCTCAACCCATTAGAACACCTTTGAGACTGTGAGCCAGGCCTTCTCGTCCAACATCAGTGCCTGACCTCACAAATGCGCTTTTGGAAGAATGCTCAAACATTCCCATAGACACACTCCTAAACCTTGTGGACAGCCTTCCCAGAAGAGTTGACGCTGTTATAGCTGCAAAGGGTGGGCCAACCCAATATTGAACCCTATGGACTAAGACTGGGATGCCATTAAATGTCATGTGCGTAAAGGCAGGCGTCCCAATACTCTTGGTAATATAGTGTATCTATCTATCATTTGATCTATCTATCTATCTATCTATTATCTATCTATCTATCTATCTATCTATCTATCTATCTATCTATGACTTAGCTGTGTTTTTCATCTATAACAGTAGGTAACAAAGTGAAGTAAAATGTCAGCCCCTACCTTTGATTAGTAATTTATTGGAAGAAGATAACCTTGTCAAAAACAAGACAGGATATAAATGTAAGTTAATAATGAAATCATAGAATTGACTACTGCAGCAATATCCTTTCACAGCGATAACCTTTTGAAATCAATAAACTGACTTTGACCTGGTATTTCATATGCAAATAAGTTTATAAATTTAATAATGCAAATGTAGAATTTTATAACGTACAGTATATGAGCTGATGCAGATGACTTGTTGATATGGACTGACTTGAATACATAGGCAACGAAGATCTAGATTTATATTATGGCAAAAACATTACACAACAAACATTATGCTGATCTGCACAATGGTTATTGATAAATGCTTGTATATCTGAGAAGAGAATAAAATATAGTAATATAGTAGATTTGAAGTGAATCTATGCCTAGGACATTCAAGAATTGCTCTGTTTTGAACAAAAGGTAGAATACTCTTAAAACAAGCCCTCACTGACAATTGTAGCTGAAGGCACTGTGGAGTAAATCATCTCCAAAGTTCACTGCAGAATCATTGAAGTCATTAAATTTGCTCTGTCAGTGGATCATTCCGCCCCTGGTCTTTACTTCCCTTTCCAACAGTGACTCAGTAGTCTTACATACAGTATTTTTATTCCTGTGGTGCTAAATTTTAGTAAATATAGGGAGACTTAAGTGTAGCTCCTATATAAAGAAATGGGCCATTAGTCCATATCAAAAATAATGACTATATAGCGTGACAAATAACAGAAAGTGCCAAGCAGCTTCCTGTCATGAGAACACAGGTTGCGCTGGCAGTAGCTGAGCAAGTCGGTCTTACCTTTAAATGCCTATAGTGAAGCCTGTCCCTGGGTGGCAGCCATCTAAGCATCCTTTTAAAGGCCTCCATCCCGGCCCACGTCAACGCGCCGGCTGGCGCCTGACGCCACCGGGCCGGCTGGCGCCTGACGTCACCGGGTCCATCTCACCCACTGCGCATGCGCGATGTGCAACTTGTGTTGTGTCTTTTTCACCCCGCATCTCTCCATAAGGAGGACCTGTCACGCATCATTTCTATTACAAGGGATGTTTACATTCCTTGTAATAGGAATAAAAGTGATTAAAAAAAACAGTAAAAGAGAAAGTGTAAAAATAAAAAAATGACAGTAAAATAAACAATAAAATGTCCCCGGTAGCTCGTGCTCAGAAGCGAACGCACACGCAAGTCCCGCCCACATATATAAACGCTGTTTAAACCACACATGTGAGGTATCGCCGCGTGCGTTAGAGTGCGAGCAACAATTCTAGCACCTCCTCTGTAACTCTAAACTAGTAACCTGTAAAAAATGTTAAAGCATCGCCTATGTACATTTTTAAGGAACCAAAGTTTGGCACCATTCCCTGAGTGTGCGCAATTTTAAAGTGTGACATGTTGGGTATCTATTTACTCGATGTAACATCATCTTTCACATTATACAAAAAATTGGGCTAACTTTACTGTTTTGTTATTTTTTAATTCATGAAACTTTTTTTTTCCAAAAAAAAAGCTTTTGAAAAATTGTTGCGCAAAGACCGTGCAAGGTAAAAAGTTGCAAAGACTGCCATTTTATTACCTAGGGTGTCTGCTAAGAAAACATATATCATGTTTGGGGGTTCTAGCAAAGAAAATTATGATTTTTCACATATAGGAGATTAGTGCCAGAATATGTTTGTTTAATCTAGAGGAAATAAAAAAAGCAACTATATTTATCTTATTCCTACCCTTTCTCCTTTCTCTGACGCTCATGGTTATGGGCAGTCTGGTTTCTGCATTGTACGTAATGACATTGGAGTGCCTGCGACTAACAGGGCTAGGAAATCTAGATTTATAAAATTACTAGTTCATTTTAAGGATTAAAATTCCACATCATACTTCAAGTGGTATTAAACACAAAAGCAAACATTTATTATATTGCAACTTACCAGTTCTTAGATGTGATCACTGCATTCGTCTTTTTTTCCTTTATTTTTACCTGGTGATCTAACCAGTATGTCTGTTGTTTTTCAACAGAACAAGCAGTCTGCAGATGTAAAACTACAGGCACTTTCCAACAAGCCCTCATTCACCTCTGTAGCTATAGGCATTGTGGAGAAATTCAGCTTCAAATTCACAACAGAGGCACTTAAAGTGGCATTAAACCCCAAATAAAACATTTAGTATATTACAGCTTATCATTTCTTAGATGTGATGAGTGCATTTGTATTTGGGCTTTCTTTCTTCTATTTTCACCTGGTAATCCAGCCAGTAAGTCTGTTTGTTAGTAAAGTCTCCTGATCTACTCTGCGCCTTGAAAATCATTGTGAGATGTCTTTCATGGTATCCCAATCTTTATGGTTTAGGAGATTACATCTGATTTTCGATTGAACGACATCACTGGCACATGCGCATTCTGACCACCATGGACAGCATGCTCAGTGTGCCATCAGTCTCTTCATACAGATGCTGTGCCTTTGTCATTAGCAATCCACGGCATTGCATAGCCATCCCACGGGAGTTCAGACCCATCTCTGTTACTGGTCACTGGGCATGTGCAATATTATGTCTTGGGCACAGGAGGAAAAGCGGAAGTATACCGCTGTACAGAATCAGTAGACCACTGCAAATATGGTGCCAGCTTCGTCTGGAACACAGACAGAAGAAATCAAGCAGAAAAAATAGTAAGAATACTTTGGGGATAACTATTGTTGATGTGTGCGGGAAAATGTTTAGCGTAGTGGTCCTATGATTTCTAAAGATTTTTGCACTGGAGTTTACTACCGCTTTAATGGATCAAGCTCTCCAGGAGAATGTCGTAGTTACATAGATGCGACAAACCATTTATCACTGAGAGAGGTGCTTACAATGGTCATGTAGGAATGTAAATGTTTATGTAAAACCTTTATCCGGAAAGGAACAAATTGCTGTAACTGCTTATAAAGTGTTATCTGGAGTCTGGCTTCAATTTGTTGGTGTATCTAAATTTGCTTGTATATCTAACATCCCCTCCCCTTCCCCAGACTGACAATGCTACTCTCCAAAGATGCCTCTGTTGCTCCTTCATCCAGAGTGGGGGCACCCTAATACACAAAGTGGGTTACTGGCCAGATCACAAGGTAAAAACAGAAGGAAAAGGCCTAAAAAAAAGAAGAAAAGGAATGCAGCCACCACATCTAATGATTGGTACAGTAAACTGCAATAGACTACATTTTTGGTTTTGGGTTTAATACTGATTTATATTGAGGTAAAAAAATATATATATTTTATTTTGTATGTTTCATTTATTTCAGCTTTTGAACTTTTCCCTTTGATGCAGGTATAAGGAAACATGTTCTAGTCTTTTCCAATGTAAAAAGTATGTCAGTAAGTATAGTTTTAATAGCCTGTAGAGCAGATTGGATCCTCATTCAATTTACATTTCTAAACTAGCTGAGAGCTGCAAGGAATGAGTAAGACAAAACGCGCTGTCACTTTTAAAGCTTTCGTTGGCCTAAAGCGGCAACTAATGTGCAATAAAGTTATATAAATGTCAAATAGCTAATATTACTCTGCAGATTTAGGCATATCACATACAGGGCAGTGATACATTTGTTCCCGGCATTGTAAGTCCATCGCTGTCCATTTTCTTTATTATTTCTTGGCACATAGAAAAAAAAAAACAGCAGCCTCCAAATACTTTTTTTTTCCTTTGTTTTGGATGGAAGGGGGTACAATTTCTTTAGTTTTTTTTTTCTTTTCTGTGACCCTGTCAGACTATAAGAAACATTTACCTAACTTTCTTTTCCTGATGCTTCAGCAAGAAACGGGGAATGCTGATGTCACCAGGACAAGAGCGATTTCCCATCACTTCCTGTCCTGACAGGAAGCAAGAGAAAATCACACCAACAATGACATATAAAACCTGGCAGAGGCTCCAGAAAGCTTTGACTGGAGTTGGGCTTTAAAGAGGAAGTAAAGCCTCTTAAGAAAAAAGCATAGCATACTAGCTCATTATGAATTACCTGAGATCGAAGCCCCGGCAGCCGTCCTCGGTCACCTCCTCCGTCGCTGCCATGATACCCGGAGTGACTTCTGGGTATCGCAGCTCCGTCGCTGTGACTGGCCACTAGATGGGGAGTTTGTTGGTGTAGGTCCTAGGGTGTATTTTTGGTTAATAGGGTGGGAGAGGTTTTTGGTGGAGATGGACACTGTGGATTACTCTATGTATACCCTGTGATGTTGTTCTACTAACTCAATAAAACAATAGGAGGTAGCCTTTGGGTGTTCACCTATTTTTTGTTTTGTTTTTAGATGACTATATGCTTTGTGAATACACCTTGCCCTTATTACCTGGGCGACACCCCTAATCAATCAATGATCATTCAGGCTCCCAGTACTTTTTTTTTTTTATTTACTTTTTCTTTTATAAGAATATTCACAGACACTTGCACTTTGGGGATGATGTGTTAGTACTCCCACATTTGCGATACAACCAGGGCCGTTTTTAAGGCAGGGCAAAAGGGGCATCTGCCCTGGGCCCTGTCATTGTTGTGGGGCCCAAAGCGGCTGCCTCATACTTGCCAACTATCCTGGTTTAAATTCCCTCATCCCTTGAGGTTTTAGTCCCGTGCTGCGTCCCAATATCTCAGTGTGAAGTGCTGCTACTAATGCTGCCCAGCTCTGTCCTATTGTTGTGTACAGATGACTCTCCTGCAGACCCTGTGTTTACATGTAAATTACCAGCATTCATATGTAAATAGCAGTGACATTCATACGTAAAGAGCGGAGGCCAGCGGCATTGATATGTATATCATGCCCCCCTGAGGTCATATCCACAGTAATCTCTAGCAACCAATCAACAAGCAGAAATCATGTGCTGTAACCTCTAGCAACTAATCAGTGAGCCGTAATGTGTGCTGAAACCTCTAGTAACCAATCAGTGAGCGGTAATGATACACTGTAACCTCTGGCAACCAATCACAATAGCTGCCTGATCTGATTCAGTAAACTGATTTTGAGTCTAGCTGCTATTTATTGTATGTCTCAGAGCAGGTGGAGAGCAAAACTGCATGGGGGGGGGCAAGAAAAGTTTTGCCCAGGGTCCAATCAATATTAACCACTTCGCATCCGGCCGTAGCCGAATGACGGCCACAGCGCGGATGCCAAATCCCGGGAGGCCGTCATATGACGGCCTCCCCTTTCCTCGTTCCCTGTGCGCGCTCACGAGCGCGCAGCAGGGAAATTCTGTGTTGGCCGTGTCCCTCGGACACGGCCAATCACAGATCGCTGTAAACGGCCAATAACAGCGGCCGTTTACAGCGCGATCGCCCTGGCCAATGAGAGATGATCTCATATGTAAACATATGAGATCATCTCTCAGCGCCGCTCCTCCTCCTCACACAGAGACAGCGTGTGAGGAGGGGGAGATGAACGATAAATAAATAAAAAAATGCCATCTGTGCCCACTGCCACCACTGCAACCTGTCCCCAATGCCATCTGTGCCCAATGACATCCCCAGTGCCATCCCAGTGCCATCTGCCAGTGCCATCCCCAGTGCCATCTGCCAGTGCCATCCCCAGTGCCATCTGCCAGTGCCATCCCCAGTGCCATCCCCCAGTGCCATCTGCCAGTGCCATCCCCAGTGCCATCTGCCAGTGCCATCCCCAGTGCCATCTGCCAGTGCCATCCCCAGTGCCATCCCCAGTGCCATCCCCCAGTGCCATCCCCAGTGCCATCCGCCAGTGCCATCCCCAGTGCCATCCCCAGTGCCATCTGCCAGTGCCATCCCCAGTGCAATCCCCAGTGCCACCTGTAGTCAGTGCCATCTGTCGTCAGTGCCACATAGTGCCATCTGTCATCAGTGCCACATATTAGTGCCACCTGTCAGTGCCACGTGCCATCTGTTATCAGTGTCACCTGTCAATGCCACGTATCAGTGCCATCTGTCATCAGTGTCATGTGTCATCAGTGCCACGTATTAGTGCCGTCTGTCATCAGTGCCACGTATTAGTGCCATCTCTCATCAGTGCCACATATTAGTGCCACATGATATCAGTGCCATGTATGAGTGCCATCTCTCATCAGTGCCACATATTAGTGCCATCTGTCATCAGTGTCACGTGTCATCAGTGCCCCGTATTAGTACCATCTGTCATCAGTGCCACGTCAGTGTCACGTGTCATCAGTGCCACGTCAGTGTCACGTGTCATCAGTGCCACGTCAGTGCCACGTGTCATTGTCCTGGTGCTCCAGGGCCTTCAAAAGTGTAATAGGTAGTCAACAATTTAGATGTGTAATTTATGCTCCTAGAACACGTGATGGCGCTCCCTGCATGTTGGGCCTCTCTATGTGGTCAGGCTGTGGAAAAGTCCCACATATGTGGTATCGTAATAATCAGGAGGAGTAGCAGAATTTATTTTGGGGTGTCATTTGTGGTATACACATGCCAGGTGAGAGAAATAACCTATTACAATGACAATTTTGTAGAAAAAAAATAAAAAATAAAAAAATAATTCATTTTGCAAAGAATTGTGGGAAAAAATGACAACATCAAAAACCTCACCATGCATCTTACTAAATACCTTGGAATGTCTACTTTCAAAAAAGGGGTCATTTGGGGGGTATTTGTACTTTCCTGGCATGTTCGGGTCACAAGAAATGAGATCGGCCACCAGTACATCAGATGTGATCAATTTTGTATAATTCGCACCACAGTTTGTAGAGTCTGTAACTTTCACAAAGACCAAATAATATCCACTAATTTGGGTTATTTTTACCAAAGATATGTGGCAGTATAAATTGTGGCCAAAATTTATGAAGAAAAATTAATAATTTCCTAAATTGTATCACAGAAACAAAGAAAAATGCGTTTTTTTTCAAAATTTTCGGTCTTTTTTCAATTATAGCGCAAAAAATAAAAAACCCAGAGGTGATCAAATACCACCAAAAGAAAGCTCTATTTGTGGAAAAAAAAGGACAAAAAATTCATTTGGGTACAGTGTTGCATGACTGAGTAATTGTCAGTCAAAGCGTGAGAGCACCGAAAGCTGAAAATTGGTCTGGATGGGAGGGGGGTGTTGGTGCCTGGTAGGCAAGTGGTTAAAGACGGCCCTGGGTACAACACAGAGGGTATGACAAGGAATGCATTAGATGCTGTGTGACCCAGAACAGGAAGTTGTCTAGTCCCCTTGCCAAAAAGGGACAAGCTAGCTGAAGCAATACATGAACATGGGGGAATCGATCCGCCATGACACTACAAACTGCCACCAAGTTAAAACAACAAAAACATTTGAAAGTTTACAATGCCTTTAACACTCTTGAACTTAAAAGAGAACTGCACTTTTGTAAAATTAGAAAATCAATATAACATATAAAATTGCTACACAAACCATTGTTGTATTTTATGTTCTTAAAAATTAAATTTCTAGTTCAATCTTAGGCCTTTGCAGTTTTTTACAACTATCACAAAAGTCAATGCCTATGGCAAACTGAAGGTTTTCTCTACACAATTAGTGTACAGAACACCCCCAGAAATGTAATTTCCTGCCTGTGTGATTGGCTCATTGATTTTCCTTGAAGTCTGCACTAAGATTCAAGAAACATTTTAGGCTATCAATCAGAATCTCATTTTGGTTAAATACTCTCTAAGGGTTAACTGCTTCTAAAGGAGTGCAGCCACTGTAATTTTCCTCATTAGAAAACTTAAAGTGTAACTCCACTTTTGTTGAGAAAACAACATTCACCTCTGGACCATGTACATTGCAAAGATTATAACAACCTTTGTTGCAGATTCCTACCTTCTGTAATTCTGAAGAAATCCATGTGTGTTTGTCTCTGGGCTAAGTGGGTCTAATGGGAGTGGCTTCATAATTATCAGTTAGCTGTGGCAGCTGCAGAGCACTAATGAGGAAATCCGTTGGCCCTGCATCCTTTTAGACATGTTCCTATTGGGAACATCTCACCAAAAAATTAAATTTTTGTTGCAGGGGATGCCTAAAATCTGACTTGTATCCATAGGCGGGTGCACATAGTGTGCCGGGTGTGCCTGGGCACACCCTAATCACCTAGTGCATATTAACATTATCGCTCTGTGTGACGGCAGGGAGATGGGAAAAATCTCCCTCTTACCCCCGAGGTGAATGCAGAGAGATTAATGTCCCGGGGCCATATACATGTAGACCCACACACACATGCATGTGCGTTTGAGCTTTGGGGTGCACACCCTAATGCAATAGGCTGCGCACACCTATGCTTGTATTTTAGGCAGACTTCAGGGAAAATTGGTGAGCCAATCACACAAGCAGGAAATTATGTTTCTGGGGAGTGGTCAGTACACATTCTGTGTACAGAACAACTGCAGGTAGCCAAATTGCTTTGCATTTATAGAAAATTACAGCGGCTGCAGATTGAAAAGGAAAGGTCATTTTTAATAACATTCAATTACAATATCACTTGTATTGCAATTGTACACGCTATATTATTTTTTTCCCCACGAAAGTGGAGTTACCCTTTAAAATTCACCAAGTTATAATGAACACAGACCCTCCCTTTCAGGAATCAGTCTATAGAGGGCATACAGTAATGATACAAACAGTTTTATCCTCAGAACAGAATAAGGTAGGAATCCCATACAAAGTTGGTTAAAATCCTTGCAAAGTACATTGATCACCCTGAGGGGTTGTTTAAAAAAAAAACTTACACTTTAACTACCCTGCTAAAGTGTAACCCCAACCCTCTGAATACTGATCCTAACAGATAACCTAAAACCTAACATAACACTAAACTAACCCCATTCTGCAGTTTACTCACCTTCTCCAACAGAGGTAGCCTCACTGAAACCAAGCCCCGTCTGCAAGCATCAATTAAACTGACATACTTGAACATAAATGGTGCTTTTGGACAAGATAACTTTTTTTATTTAGTTACCACTAAAACTGATATTTCATTTGTGGGAAGAAACGAGCTGCCTGCCAGCTTTTTATATCTCTCCAGTGGTGATATTTCACTTTTTTCCCTCTTGCACAGTATGTGGAGGCATCAAATATATTGTAAATACACACAAAGGGGTCTATTAATACAAAAAAAAAATGGCATAGTTGTTAGTCCAGCGATTCTGAATTTTTGTGCTAACTGGACAAAAACGAATGTACTTTATTTCTATTATCTCTTATGAAAGAATGTTCTTTTTATATGGGCATACTTAACACTGTTGTGTCTCTTTATTTGCAAAAAAACTTATGTTTTTTAGACAGTTTTCTCTTCTGAATGAATGTTCTTTTATTATGGGCAATAGTAAAAATACCAGTAAAATATTGTATTATGGCCACTAGATGGAGCTGGGAAGCATAGGAAATACATACATCTTTATACCAACATAATCTATGAACTCTAGAGAACATTAGGTGAAATTAGCAAATACATGTAACAGATGTTTATATTTATTTGCTAATTCTCTCTAGCAATCTTTAGAATTGTATCTTTTGTTACAAAGACATATGCTCCCCAGCTCCATCTAGTGGCCATAATGCAATATTTTACTGGTATTTTACTATTGCCCATAATAAAAGAACATTCATTCAGAAGAGAAAATAGCCTAAAAAAAATATATCATTTTTTTCCCAATTTGCAAAGAATGAATGTACATGCACATATGCTGGAAGAATGGCTATGCAATTTTTTAAATAAAGAGACACAAAAGTGTTAAATATGCAATATATAAATAAATAAATAGGGCTATTTATAAACAGACGCTCTAACCCTTACCTATACCTGTATTTTATGCTGTACTTAAAGTGTATTTAAACTCATAAATAAACATTTTATATATATTGCCAATAATAAAAAAAAACATTCATTCAGATGAGAAAATAGCCTGAAGAACATTTGTTTTTGCCCAATTTGCAAAGAACGAATGTACAGATATGCTGGATGAAGGGATATGCAACACCAAAGTGTTGAGTATGCAAAATAAATATACATAAATAAATAATAAAGCTGTTTATGAACAGAAGCTCAAACCCTTTTATATTCCTGTACTTACCATGTACCTGTACAATTTTACTGTACTTAAAGTGTATCTAAACTCATACACAACAATGTAATATAAATTGCAGCTTGCAAGTCCTTATACAGTATCTCACAAAAGTTAGTACACCCCTCACATTTTTGTAAATATTTTATTATATCTTTTCATGTGACAACACTGAAGAAATGCACTTTGCTACAATGTAAATTAGTGAGTGTACAGCTTGTATAACAGTGTAAATTTGCTGTCCCCTCAAAATAACTCACTAATAAAATAACACACAGCCATTAATGTCTAAACCGCTGGCAACAAAAGTGAGTACACCCTAAGTGAAAATGTCAAATTGGGCCCAAAGTGTCAATATTTTGTGTGGCCACCATTATTTTCCACAGATGCTCAATAGGGTTTAGGTCTAGAGACACGCTTGGCCAGTCCATTACCTTTACCCTCAGATCCTTTAGCAAATCAGTGGTCGTCATGGAGGTGTGTTTGGGGTCGTTATGTTGGAATACTGCCCTGCGGCTCAGTCTCTGAAGGGAGGGGGATCGTGCTCTGCTTCAGTATGTCACAGTACATGTTGGCATTTATGGTTCCCTCAATGAACTCCCCAGTTCCCCAGTCCCCCAGTTCCCCAGTTCTGCCAGCTCCCCAGTGCTGGCAGCACTCATGCAGCCCCAGACCATGACACTCCCACCACTATGTTTGACCGTAGGCAAGACACACTTGTCTTTGTAATCCTCACCTGGTTGCCAGTACACATGCTTCACACCATATGAACCAAATACATTTATCTTGGTCTCATTAGACCACAGGACATGATTCCAGTAATCCATGTCCTTAGTCTGTTTGTCTTCAGGAAACTGTTTGCAGGCTTTCTTGTGCATCATCTTTAGAAGAGGGATCCTTCTGGGGCGACATCCATGAAACCAATTTCATGCAGTGTACAGCATATGGTCTGAGCACTGACAGGCTGACCCCCCACTCCTTCAACCTCTGCAGCAATACTGGCAGAACTCATACGTCCTTTTCCCAAAGGCAACCTCTGGATATGACGCTGTCTGAGCATGTGCACTCGACTTCTTTGGTCGACAATGATGAGGCCTGTTCAGAGTGGAACCTGTCCTGTTCAACCGCTGTATGGTCTTGGCCACTGTGCTGCAGCTCATTTTCAGGGTCTTGGCGATCTTTTTATAGCCTAGACCATCTTTATGTAGAGCAACAATTATTTTTTTCAGATCCTCAGAGAGTTCTTTGCCATGAAGCGCCATGTTGAACTTCCAGTGACCAGTATGAGAGAGTGAGAGCAATAACACCAAATTTAACACCTGCTCCCCATCACATGACACCGGGGAGGGAAGATGGCTAATTGGGCCCAATTTGCCCATTTTCACTTAGGGGGCGTACTCACTTTTGTTGCCAGCAGATTAGACATGAATGTGTTGAGTTATTTTGAGGGGCAGCAAATTTACACTGTTATGTAAGCTGTACACTCACTACTTTACATTGTAGCAAAGTGTAATTTATTCAGTGTTGTCACATGAAAAGGTATAATAAAAAATGTGAGGGGTGTACCTACTTTTGCTAGATACTGTATGTGGTTGCCGAATTAGGTTTCCTTTTCAGACTTTCTTCCATTTAGTCCAGGTAATTTTGCAAGCAACACATGTTCTGTTGCCATTCATGATTCCACTGTATTTATGGCGGGAGTCAACTTCAAACATGTCTGCCTTTTTTCCTCTCCATTACATGGGGGTGATGAAATTTGTAGTATACACAAATAAGAAAACATTGCTTTTGGCTTCTAGGTTAGCTCATAGAAAGTGGCAAGGGCACTGCATCACAGGCAAGATCAACAGGTATTTTCTATACTTCCTGAAAATGTTCCTAGGAAAAATAAAAAGGAATGCAGCCTCCACATCTAAGGAGTCGTAGGCTAGAATATATTACATGCTTGTTTTTGGATTTAGCCATCTTTTAACTCTTTGTCACTCTTCCCTGTTTGGCTGCCAGGAGCAAAGAGACATGCCCGAAGCTTCTAAGTAGTGAGAGCATGTTGCTCACTTTTCTTCCTCCCTTTATGCAGCACATGTTGTTGAATCACCACATGGAGGATGGCGAGAGATACCTTAGCCCTGTGTAAGCTCTGACTAGAGCTTAGACGGAACTCCTTATCCTCACTCCAAAGGCTGAACAACTGCCGTACAGGAGTGGAGAGTGAAGAGGAGGCAAGTAGAAACATACTACTGATTACCAACAATACAGACCTGATCATGGATGTGGAAATATGGGGCAATTTAGGAAACAGCGATCACATGTATAGTAGTTTCAGCATAAATCACACGTATATGAAACATAAGAGGAATACAAAGACACTGCATTTCAAAACAGTCAACTTCCCTAAGCTACGAGCCTTGCTAGAAGATACAAATTGGGATAAAATCTTAGGAACAGAAAACACGGAGGAGAAATGGGTATGCTTTAAGAGCATATTAAATAAGGGCATTAGCCAGTGCATCCCAATGGGAAATACATTTAAAAGAGCTAATAAAAGTCCTGGGTGGCTTAACTCCAATGTAAAAATGCATATAAAAGCAAAGGAGAAGGCCTTCAAAAAATACAAGGCTGAGGGATCATCATCAGCATTCTAACTTTACAAAGAATGCAACAAAAAAAGTAAGGGTGCAATCAGGGTGGCTAAGAAAGAAACATAGCAGAGAAGAGTAAGAAAAATCCCAAGTACATATATAGTAAGAAAGGGAGGCCAGATCATATTGGTCCCATAAAGAATGATGAAGGTAATCTGGTTAGTAAGGATGAAGAGATGGCGAAGGTATTGAATTTATACTTCTCCTCAGTTTTCTCAAGGGAATCTGGGGGCAAAACTGCAATGTTTATCCTCATGACACGTCACAGGAAGCACCCTCATGAGCTAACCCAACAGAGGACAGAATTAGAAAAAGGACTTGAAAAACTTAACATTAATAAGTCACCGAAACCAGATGGTTTGCACTCGAGGGTCCTTAAGGAATTCAGTCAAGTAATTGCCAGACCATTGTTCCTTATTTTTACAAACAGTCTACTGACTGGAATGGTACCAGCTGATTGGAGAAAAGCCAATGTAGCACCAATATTTAAAAAAGGGCCGAGATACATCCCTGGGAATTACAGACAAGTTAGCCCAACATCAATTGTATGCAAGCTCTTGGATGTGATGATAAGGGACTATATACAAGATTTTAGTAATGAAAACTGTATCATTAGCAGTAAAAAGCATGGATTCATGAAGAATCTATTAAACTTCTATGAGGAAGTGAGTTGCCATCTAGATAAAGGAAGGCCCATAGACGTGGTGTATCTGTATTTTGCAAAAGCATTTGATACAGTTCCCCATAAATGTTTACTGTACAAAGTAAGGTCAGTTGGCATGGACCATAGGGTGAGTACATGGATTGAAAACTGGCTACAGGTGCGAGTTCAGAGGGTTGTGATAAATGGGTACTCGGGATGGTCAGGGGTTTAAAGTGGGGTCCCCCAGAGTTCTGTGCTGGGACCAATCCTATTTAATTCATTCATAAACGACCTGGAGGATGGGATATGATAATATAAACAGTTCAATCTCTGTATTTGCGGACAATAAATAAGTTGAGCAGGGCAATAATTCCTCTGCAGGATGTGGAAATATTGCAAGAAGATCTGAACAAATTAATGGGGTTGGCAACTACATGACAAATGATGTTTAACGTGGAAAAATGTAAAATAATGCATTTGGGTGGCAAAAATATGAATGCAATCTACTCACTGGGGGGAGAACCTCTGGGGGAATCTAGGATGGAAAAGGAACTGGGGGTCCTAGTAGAAGATGGCAAGCTGCTGCAAGCAAAGCTAACAGAATATTGGCATGCATTAAAAAGGGATTAACTTCAGAGATAAAACGATAATTCTCCCACTCTACAAGACTCTGGTCAGGCCGCACCTGAATTATGCTGTCCAGTTCTGGGCACCAGTCCTCAGGAAGAATGTGCTGGAACTGGAGAGAGTCCAGAAAAGGGCAACAAAGCTAATAAAGGGTCTGGAGGATATTACTTATGAGGAAAGGTAACGAGCACTGAACTTATTCTCTCTGGAGAAGAGACGCTTCTCCAGAGAGAGGGGATATGATTTCACTGTACAAATACCGTACGTGACCCCACAATAGGGATAAAACTTTTCAGAGTAAGGGAATAAGACACGTGGCCATTCACTAAAATTAAAAGAAAAGGGGTTTAACCTTTTAACCTTAAACTGCATAGAGGGTTCTTTACTGTAAGATCGGTAAGGGTGTGGAATTCCCTTTCACAGGCAGTGGTTTCAGCGGGGAGCATCAATAATTTCAAAAAACGATTAGATAAGCACCTGAACAACTACAACATACAGGGATATACAATGTAATACTGACATAAAATCACACACATAGGTTGGACTTGTTGGACTTGTGTCTTTTTTCAACCTCGCCTACTATGTAACTAGTATGTAACTGGTGAGGTTGGCCCATGTCCACTTTAAAACCCCAGTGATTACTTGTGGATTCATCTCCTGATTGTCGAATTATAAATTAAATTAAATTTTATGAAAATAAAATGGCACTTAGTATTTCAGTTAATAAAAAAAAGTATGGTTCTTTAAGAGAAATATCAAACATACAAAAAATCTAAATCAAAAAAGAAATGTTTATCTCTCCGACATTAAAGAAGATTGTTTTTGTAGGTTCAGCAATTAAATCAAAGCAGATGCTTTATTTCTTAAATAGGAAGTCGTTTGACACCAACACCATAAGCTTGTTTTGCTGGATTTTATTTAGCAGTCATTAACTACTGCAGTGGAACTACTAATTACTACACTTCAATATGCTATATTTATCAGTCTCATATTTAGCTGTGATAACTTCACAAAGTGCTATTTTAGAAAATATTTACGTTTTTACAGCGCACGCTTTTATTTTATTTAAGTGCTATAAGAATTCAATCATGGAAGAAGGGTTATTAGCAAAAAACAAATCTCAGCTACTGAACCATCTGGAAGATTTAAAGACGGCTTGTATTACATTCTTTATTTGATATAATTAGGACTAAGAGCTGGATCTCATCATAATTTCTGTGTTCCGGATACGTTTTTGCATATGTGTTTACATGTGTTATTGATGCGTTTTCAATGCGTTCCTGTGTGGTTTTTCTTCTTTCTTTTTTTTATTTTGGCACTTGAAAAATCTCAGGATAATGTGTGTTTCAGATGCGTTCCATACAGAAAAAAATGCAGCAGGTTCTCCTTTTGTTGACTGCACTGAAACTAACTGCACTGCTGTAAACTAGGGCCATTGAATGACATTGTGCATGCATTTTGATGCAGATTAAAACGCATTTGACTGCATCTGAATTAACCAGCCTGAAATGTCCATCCATCCATCCCCCCTGTCAGAATGAAGATCTTGCTGTCAGAATGGAGATCTGCCTTGTTTACATAGGCAGATCCTCGTTCTGTGTGTTTTCCTGAGGATCAGTGTGTCCCGGAGGACATCCAGTGCCCAGCACCCACAGATCGACTTCTGCTGTGGATAATAACAGCAGAAGCGACCCACCAGCGATGTGCATGTGCCCCCTGCAGGCTGAACTGCAGAATCACATATATATATGTGATTCTGCACAGGGGAGCTGCCCTGTAGCAGTAAATCTTAAGTGGTTAAGGTACTTGGGATGGATCTGAGCTGAGACGCAAGGATGGAAAAGGAAACTCAGAGCCCCCAGCAGGATGATGATGGGCTCCTGCCTAGCTGCAGACTCTGGGAGCAACTGGTCTCCATTAGATCTCCTGATGGTGAGAATGGAATGCAACAAACACTCCAAGAATGTAGTCCCTTGGGTGGCTTCACGTTTGGTGAAAAATAGCAAGACAGTCTAGGCATCGTATGGAGCCTGGTTGAAGCAGTATAGGAAAGGGGGGGGGAACATACCTCACTGATCCCTAAATGTAGTAAAGCAGCCAGCACAGCAAAAGACAAAAAGGTTGGAAAAGGTATGTGCAGCGCTTAATAAAAATTTAAAAATGAAATACCCGTGTGGCTACAGGATGATCTAGTGAATAAACCAAACATTAAAAATCAAAGTGCCTTGTGCAATCACTATGTCCATGTGAAAGACATATACAGTATCATACAAGATATACAGTATGACCTTATGTTCATATGTATACACAAACATGTGGTCTAAAGGGAGTTGACCTCAGAAAAAATATGAGACAAAAGTGCAAAAATACAAAGAAAAATGTCCAATGAATGCACAGAGTGAAAAACAAATGTTCTATTAAGTGATCCAAAAGAAGGGAAGGTGAGTCCCAATGCCAGCAACAGGAAGCACATGAGTGAAATGGATCCAGCACCACCAATATTAAAGAGGCTTACCGGAATATGTAGACTCAATAAGGCTAATGCCCCGTACACACGGTCGGATTTTCCGATGGAAAAAGTCTGATCGGGATTATGTTGTCGGAAAATCCAACCATGTGTGGGCTCTAGCGGGCTTTTTCCGTCTGGATCTCAAATTTTCCGACAATAAAATGCGATCTGACTTTTTCTGATCGTGTGTCAAGAATTCCGACGGACAAAGTGCCACGCTTGCTCAGATCAAATTACGAGACCAAAGCTATTGGCTACTAGCCTCTACGTAGTTCCATCGTACGCAACGAACGTCACCACGTTCGGATTTTCCAACAACTTTGTCCGACGTGTGTATGCAACACCAGTTTCGGAAAAAATCAGACGGATTTTGTGGTCGGAATTTCCGACCGTGTGTACGGGGGCTTATACCCAATGAGTCAACCAGGCAGGAGATGTAAAAACACTTATGTGGGAAGCTGCCACAACACTTCTTCTTGGCCACTTGGCCACTTGGCCAATAGGAGATGATCCTTTCGTCCTTGATACAGCTCAATCTTTGATGACTGTATAGGACCGGCAACCTGGATAAAAAGGGGTGGACAGTGTCTCCTGGTGACACTCAAACAAGAAAGCTCCACATAGCGTAAAACCATAAGGTATAAAATGTATTGTAAAAATCAGGAACACTCACATGTCCATGGATAAAAAAAGCGCTTGTATACAAATGACAGTCAGTATAACGCAATGGCACCAACAGTGCCATGCCCCTGAAGGTAGACAGAACACCTGATTGCTAATTCAGAGAAAGGAACTAAAGTCTAGTAAAACCAAGAAAGTGAACCAGAGTAGAGGGAACGGCTGGCAGAGTTCCAAAGAATAAACTGGCAAAAAGCAAGCATTTTATGGCCAGAATCCAGCTGTCTGGATAGATATGAGCCCTGCAGGTGAGTTCATGACAGTAGACTTTGATAGTCAAGTCTATTTAGAGGATGAATTGATTAGCTATGATTTTTTTTTCCCCAGCAAATAACTATTGCCTCCCCCAATAACCTTAGCTGGCTTCTGAATCTTCTAATCCCTCTTCTCTAAATGCTCAAACTTCTATCTTTAATTCATGGGAAAATGTGTGCTGCATGGTGTTCATTCATTAGAAAGCTTGTTCCGCATTCAGATCATGCATGCGTAGCTGGCCCCCATCCAGCATCAACACCAACCGTTAGTCATCAAAACTTAAACATAGCTGGATGCTCTCTGGATCACTACAATCTGATGATATTGTCCACACAAGGTATATCTGTGGTGATTGGATGTTGTCATGTAATCGCAGATCAGCCCTGCAATGCACTAAATAGACTCAGCTACACAGTAGCATATTATTTTATCTGGTAATGTATGATGGCTACAATAAGGCATCAAAGACTACAGAAATGTCAAACCTTATCATATGCTTTGATAATTTTTTTGATATCTATGTGAATAAGCCACAGAAGTGGACCATCAATGGAGATCTTGATGGTTGTCTTAAACACTCAATGCAGAGTAAAATACATCTAAACCAATGAACAAGTATTTAGTGTTGTAGGTTACTAGTCCTTAGTTGTGACGTCTTCTGCACTAGTTTTGTTTTTTGAACCTAAACACATTTAGTTCAAGTACATCCGTGACGTCATCCCGCCATACGCTGCGCTCCAGCCTTCTCCTGAGACCTGCTGACTGTGTTCCAGACCTTGTTCTGGTTCCCGGCTGAGAGCTGGAAGATCCCTGGTGGACAGGAAGCCGGTGTCATGACATATTCTGTCCCCCATCAGAAAGTGTCCGCTGTGTATTGCGCATGCGCTGTACACAGGACAACCAGATTTCTGAAAATTGCAGAAGATAAACGGCGCCTGCGCCATGAGTCCACTTTCAAGCCCCACCATCCAAGTGGACATAGAGTTAGAATAAAAAAGAGCCGAGCGCAGCGAGGCCGTGCCCGAAGAGTGGCGAGCGAAGCGAGCCCGCGAGTGGCCCTCTAAGTTTGTGTAGCCCTATGTCCACTTGGATGGTGGGGCTTACACCTCGACACGTGGCGCAGGTGCCGTTCATCTTCGGAGATTTTCCGAAAATCCTTCTGCTCCGTACTGCGCATGCACAGTACACAGCGGACACTTGATGATAGCCGGACTATTCGTGACAAAACACCGGCTTTGCTTCACACGGCACCACAGGAAGAGTTTAGTGCTGCCAGCTGCAACGGAGATTGACGCTCTCACTGGATTTCATTGTGCCTCTATAAAGATACTTCTATGTGAGTTTTTTAATACACTTTGTTTATTAAATCTATACAGTTTTACTCAAGTTTCGCCTGTTTTTCTGTTTCCTCTTTCCATACTGTATCTAAAGACTTGTAAGCTGTGATATATCACATTTTTGTTCTTGGATTTAGATACATGGTCAGTGAATCCAACACAGTAATATCTTCTTAGAACTGCTAACTTGGCATGCTTACAACTGACAACTTATGGCAACTTAGGGCTTCTTATGTCCTGTACACACGATAGGATTTTCCAACAACAAAATCCATGGGATTTTTTTTCGAAGGATGTTGGCTCAAACTTGTCTTGCATACACACGGTCACACAAAGTTGGTCGGAAATTCCAAATGTCAAGAACGCGGTGACGTACAACACGTACGACGAGTCGAGAAAAATTCAATAGCCAGTGCGGCTCTTCTGCTTGATTCCGAGCGGCGTGGCACTTTTTGCTTCGGAATTGTGTACACACGATTGGAATTTCCGACAACGGATTTTGTTGTCGGAAAATTTGAGAACCAGATCTCAAATTTTGTGTGATGGAAATTCCTATGGAAAATGTGTGATGGAGCCTACACATGGTCCATCGGAAAATCCTATCGTGTGTACGGGGCATAACTTTTACCTTACATTCAAATGGTGGCCCTGCTTTTGATATGAGCCACCAACATATCGGTTGTTGCACTAGGGCAGGGGTCTTCAAACTAAGGCCCTCCAGTTGTTCAGGAACTACAATTCCCATCATGTCTAGTCATGTCTGTGAATGTCAGAGTTTTACAATGCCTCATAGGATGTGTAGTTCCACAACAGCTGGAGGGCCGCAGTTCGAGGATCCCTGCACTAGAGCAACGCAAAGCAACTTTATACCATGTTGTTTCACTTTTGTTGAAAACTTTCATTGAAGGTCAGCCTGAACCCAAATCTATTGTCTTGACATATGTCATATGTTGTATTGTAACGCATGCCTTTAAAGTGATTGTAAATGATCACCTTGTAAAAAAAACCATTCAGTTGAAATTTAAATGAAAGGCAAATTATTTTTGTATAGATATAAAAAAACATTATAAATACCTTTTTTCCCTTTTTTTTATAAATGATCACATTCCCTCTGTTCTCTGGGGGGGGGGGGGGGGGAGAAGCAGCAGTACACTGGTCTTCCCAGTGAATGGCTGTGCAGCAGGGGTGTGTCAGGACAAGTCTGATCATTGGAGGAGAACACATGAAGTTCCCAGCAGAGCTAGATAACTGACCACGTTGTGTTCTTCTGCCTGGTGTGGTCAGTTTTTAATAGGAAAGCAGTCGGACAGGCAGGAACACCAGGGATTTCATAGGAAGCAA
Organism: Lithobates sylvaticus; assembly: GCA_028564925.1. Classification (NCBI taxonomy): domain Eukaryota; kingdom Metazoa; phylum Chordata; class Amphibia; order Anura; family Ranidae; genus Lithobates; species Lithobates sylvaticus. The sequence goes on from CM053031.1 coordinate 85,005,141, forward strand.
TACAAAGAGAGCAGGACATTTTCTCATACAAGTACATGGTACAGCAGGCACATATCAGAAATATGAAGTGTTGGGGTAACAAACGCTTTAAATAAAGAATAAAAAAAAAAAAAGAACTGACGACTTGCAAAGCTAACAGTGCTGTGTAAATAGCAACCCCTGTTCAGGTGAAGGGGGGCCTTGTACATGGGGTGCACGTGTTTTTGCATAGGTATGTGATGGAAGATATGCTGTTCCTCTGGCAATGCAGATTCACACCTACAGGGCAGCTAATAGAAATCATGGGGCCCCGTACAGCCTACCTGACGGGGCCCCCTTCAGCTCCACCCCTGGTGCCGCCCCTGGTCCCTCCTTCAGCCCCACCACTGGTTCCGCCCCTGGCCCCTCCCCGGACCCCACCTTGAAACTGTCTCTGCAGCACATTACGGCACTGGCGGCATGGGTGGCACTGTCTCTGCAGGCAGCAAATGCATTATGGGCCATAACGCATGAGCTACCTGCAGACAGTGGCACCCATGCCACCAATGCCATATTGTGCTGCAGACAGTGCCACCCATGCCGTAATGTGCTGCAGACAGTGCCACCCATGACGCTAATGCCATAAAGCATGTGCTGCCTGCCAACAGTGCCACCCATGTCGCCAATGGCATAATGCCATTGGCAGCATGGGTGGCACTGTCTTTGCAGGCAACACATGCGCTATGACATTAGCGTCATGAGTGGCATTGTCTGCAGCACATTACGAGATTGGCGGCATGGGTGGCACTGTCTGCAGGCAGCACATGTGTTATGGCCCATAACGCATGTGCTACCTGCAGACAGTGGCACCCATGCCTCCAATACCATTTTGTGCTACAGACAGTGCCACCCATGCCGTAATGTGCTGCAGACAGTGCCACCCATGCCGCTAGTGCCACAACGCATGTGCTGCCTGCAGAGACAGTGCCACCCATGCCGCCAATGGCATTATGCCATTGGCGGCATGGGTGGCACTGTCTCTGCAGGCAGCACATGCGTTGTGGCACTAGCAGCATGGGTGGCACTGTCTGCAGCACATTACGGAACTGGCGGCATGGGTGGCACTGTCTGTCACATGCGTTATGGCCCGTTATGTGCCACCCATGCCGCCAATGTCATAATGTATAGATGCTGCTGCAGTAGATCTTGAATCCCCCCCAAGCAAGCACACACCTGTTAGCCAGGCCCCAGGAGTCACTTCCTCCCTTTCCCTGCTGCTGTTGCCTGGACTGGAGTGCGAGTGTCCACAAACTATTTGATTCAGATGCCAGCTGGTTTTTCTTCTCCCGCCGGCGCCGCCGCTCGCCTCACTACTTCTTCTCATAGGCCGAGTGAGGAACAGAGCAGAGGGGAAGGAATTACTCCGCGGCGCCAGGGAAGACACTATAAAGGACGAGACTTGAGCCAGCATGAGAAGTGAGCGCGGAACAGACATTCTGACATTATTCCGCACCTGGAATAGGGGAAATAGTCCCTCCCCCTGCCGCCACCTACATTGAGCTAACGTAACAAAAAAAACCCGGGTTGGGCGGTAAGGACGATGTTTGGTCGTGGGGGCAGGAGGAGTTTTTTTTTTTATTAGTTCTCTGTTAAGGTTGCCCAGGCCCCCCTGCTGGTCTGGCCCGGTACAACACCTATGTGCATCAGCTTTTAGTATGATGTAGGGAAGGGAACTAGTTAAACCTTTTTCATTTGTTATATATTTCTTCAGCTACTGCAAATGACATTGAATTCCACATGTTGTCATCTTTCCTTAGTTAAAATGCCATCCCTTTCATCTAAGTCACATAATCAGTGTTGCTAATTTGCAGTAAATAGATTACATAATACTTAGTCAACAGCGTCTTGTGATATTTGCAAATACGCACACCTTTTGCCCACTTCAAAACGAGCCTGGAAGTGTGAAATTATACAGTATATGTGTATTAATTATTATGCAGAGCTGAAGAAAACTTCACATTGTCTTTCTTAAAGTGAACCCAGATTATGCAAGTATTTACACATTCTAAATAAACAGAAAAAGCTCTTTAACCGCTACCGGACCAGCCGCTGCAGTTTTACTCTGGCAGGCTCCCCTGCGCAAAATCACATTACTGTACATCTGGATAGCAGGCATGCGCACCCGCTGCACAGCGAGCGATCGTGACCAGGAGACACAGAACAGGGACGAGTGTGTGTAAACACACACTTGCCTGTTCTGTTCTGAAAGGAGTGACAGATCATGTGTTCCTATTAGTTAGGAACCACGATCTGTCACCTCCTGTAGTTAGTCCCTCCCCCTTCAGTTATAATTACCTCCCAGGGAACACAGTTAACCCCTTCACCCCCTTAGTAAGGGAAATTAAGCTACCAGACATTTTTGAGGTGATGGCGGGGGTGGGAAAGGGGGGGGGGGTTACATAAACTTTTATGTAGTTTAACCACTTAAGGGCCGAGCCTCTTTCTGAGATTTGTTGTTTAAAGTTAAAAAAAGTTTTTTTTGCTAGAAAATTACTTAGAACCCCCAAACATTATACATTTTCTTTTCTAACACCATAGAGAATAAAATGGCGGTCGTTGCAAAACTTTCTGTCACACCATATTTGCGCAACTATTTTTTTTAATATCGTGAAAGATAATGTTACGCCGAATAAATTGATACCCAACATGTCGCGCTTCAAACTTGCGCCGGCTCGTGGAATGGCGACAAACCTTTACCCTTTAAAATCTCCATAGGCGACATTTAAAAAGTTCTACAGATTGCATGTTTTGAGTTACAGAGGAGGTCTAGGGCTAGAATTATTGCTCTCGCTCTACCGATTGCGGCAATACCTCACATGTGTGGTTTGAACACCGTTCTCATATGCGGGCATTACTCACATATGCGTTCGCTTCTGCACGCAAGCTCGTCAGGACTGGGCGAGTTTAAAAAAAAAAAAAAAAAAAAATTCTTATTTATTTTAGCTTTTAATTTTACACAGTTTTTTTTTTTAATGTGTCACTTTTATTCCTATTACAAGGACTGTAAACATCCCTTGTAATAGAAAAAAGCAAGACAAGACCTCCTTAATATAAGAACTGGGGTCAAAAAGACCTCAGATCCTATATTTACTCTAAAATGCAATAAAAAATAAATAAATTGTCATTTAAAAAAATTTATTAAAAAAAATGCTGTGAGCTGTGAGCAGAAGTGACGTTTTGACGTCGCTTCCGCCCTGCATTGTTATGGAGACGGTGGGGGCCATCTTCCCCTCGCTCATCTCCATGCCCAGCAAGGGTGAAGATCCGATCGCCTCCGCCGCTGCCGACAGCTCCAGTAAGCGGTGGGGGCACCGGAGCGTGACGGGAGGGGGGCCCCTCTCCCGCTGCAGATTAAAGTGATCTTTCTTGTGGCGGATCCGTCGCAGAGACCACTTTTATCTTAAACCAGACTGCTCACTGAAGAAGAGAATACCGGGGCTATGGCAGCTAGCTTCTGTCATAACAACGATAATCCTTTTCAAACAGCCAACGTATAACGACGGTGGGCGGTCCGGAAGTGGTTAAGATCTGTCTCCTGCATAAAATATCCCTAGTTATAAACCACCTTATCATCCATTGCTTAAGCTCAAATCACAGGAATACCCTACAATATGGTTTTCATCCTTGGTGAAATATTTTCAGTCCTACAATCTACTTTTCTCACAATACCTTGAGAATGCTTTAATTATGTTTTAGTCCGTTCTTTCCTCAAGCTTTCTTCTCTAAAGCTGAAATAATAATGCTCTGGATGATCAATAAACCCCTGATCCAATGTAGAAAAACAAAAAAGTTTGAGGGTTATAAAATGCCATGAAGGTACCTCCTGAGGTTCATCAATCCAACAATGCAAAGATGGATATCGCCATGCAGTTGTGGTCCCTAAAATTCATATCAGTACTAACCTACTTTGTGTGCAGAGAAGTTACATGAACAATAATATTGTGTGTGTGTGGATAGCTTGGAGGTCCTTATAGACATCAGATGTCCAATATCTATCTTCAGTTCTGACAGATTCTGGCAGTTATTGGACCGTGAGCCTTTCAGGCTTTGTCCTCTCGTGACTGCTGTCAGGGGATTGTCAATTATCTTGCCTAGAAATTTTTGGATGGCAGCCTATTGTTCATCATTAACATTTCAAAGATAAGCAAACCACCATGGTACACACAGAACATGCTCCCTCATTGCATAGGATGTCAATGCACGATGCAAGTTTTAGGAGAGAAAGGAAGATATTTGGCTGGTTGTATATTTGCACACTGTCTAACTGCCATCTATTATCCATTGCCAATTTAGTGTGTTTACTGAGCATGTACCATGCAGCATGTTTAATATACAGCTAGGACTGATTTACACTTGCTTCAACTTAAACACACATTAAAGCGCCTACCTCTTCAACATGCTTTTTTTTATTTGTTTTTTTATGTTTCTCTGATGCTTTTTTGAAGCTTGGAAAATGTCCTGTGTGTGTTGATTTTTCTATTTATTTTAAAGAGGCGCAGTAGTACCCCCAACCGAGTAATTGCCCCATCTCATTAGTACCCCTATTCAGCAGATCCTAATGCTGCGTACACACGACCGGACTTTTCGACAGCAAAGGTCCGACGGAACGAATCCGTCTGACAATTCTATCGTCTGTGGGCTCCATCAGACTTTTGCTGTCGAAAAATCCGACAGACTTTAGAAATAGAACATGTTTTAAATTTTCCCGCCGGAACCAGTGGCTGGATCCAGTTCCTATCGAAAAATCTGCTTGTCTGTGTGCTAGTCCGACGGACAAACAACAACGCTAGGGCAGCTATTGGCTACTGGCTATGGCTACTGGCTATGAACTTCCTTATACTAGTCCAGTCGTACGTCATCACGTATGAATCCGTTGGACTTTAGTGTGATTGTGTGTGGCCAAGTCCGTTCATGCGGAAAGTTCGTCGGAACTCCGTCGAAAGTCCGTCGGAAAGACTGTTGGACCTAGTCCGTCAAAGTCTGCTCGTGTGTACGCGGCATAAGAGCATTAGTACCCCTGCTCAGCAGGTCCCCAGCTCATTAGTACCCTTGTTCAGCAGATGCCTGGCTCAGCTTTACCCCAGCTCTGTTGATGCCCCACACACTAGTACCCCCAGCTTTGCTGATTCCCCGCTCAGTAGTAACCCCCAACTCAATTAATCCCCCACTCAGTAGTAACCCCCAGTTCTGCTGATCCCCCACTCAGTAGTAACCCCAAGTTGTGCTCATCCTCCTCTCTTTCCAGTCCTTGCCCATCTCCCACTATATTGCTCCCATGCTGCCGACCATGTGTGACATCTGCTAGTTTCTCCTGCTCTGTTCCCCCAGCTCTGCTGATCCTCCGCCTCTCAGTCCTATCTCTCTGGTCCCCATTCACTTTCCGCTGTAGCATTCCCACGTTGCACACCACGTGATAGTTGCTCTTCTCTAGTCTGGACCCCACTTACCTTTCTGCCTGCTGCGCACCAGATGTGATTTCTGCAACAGCCATTCCTAGAATATATACACATGAACTGGAAGTGACTACTGATGATATCTTTCTGGTTCGAGTAGGTTTCCCAGTGGATCCAGAGATATTTCATACCTCCAAAATAAAGCAAAGCTAACTCTGAATAAGAGCCTCTCAAATGCTGCAGGTGCTGTTAGTGAGCATTGTAAAAGACTTCTATGGAGGCTTTGGGGAAAGCAACATGGGGTATATTTCTGAAGCAAAGCAAACACAACAGCGTGAACAGGACTGTAAGCTAACCATTATATTAAGTGAGATGTGCTTTGATTGGTATTCAGAGTGCTTTAAAAAATTGTGTCAAATGCCATATTTTGAAGCAAGCATAAATGAGCCCTGAGGCTGGGTTCACATAATTGCGAATTGGATGCGGTTTTCCCACATCCAATTCGCAACCGTATCCAATTTGCAAAAGCGGGAAATTTCGACAGGCTCTCTATGGAGCCAGCTCACATATCTCTGCAGCGGGTCCAGTGCAAATTGCCCAAAAATGCTGTGCGTCTTTTGGTCCGCTTCAGGTCCAAATTCAGCCCAAAATTAGGGCTACAATCGGACCTGAAATGGTGAACGAGGATGCATCGGACCCCTACTGTACCTGCTGATTTTTAGTATTAAGACACTTACCTCTCTAGAAATTCAGCGGTGTCCTCACCCAAACTGATTTTTCAAGCGGCTATCAGGTGCTGCTGCTGTCATCTCCACTAAGGGCTTCACAGTCAGTTCCCTACTGTGCATGTGCAAAGCGCGCTGCACTGCACTCTGTAATTGGGCCGGCTGTGAATGAGAGAGCCAAAACCAGGTACCCACTTCCCCTCAAAAGGTGCCAAATGTGGCAGCGGAGGGGGAAAAGAGGCAGTCAAGCGGAGCTTCCCCTTTTGGGTGTAGTTCTGCTTTAATGACAAGCACTTTGACCTGGCTGCTGCCAGAGGGGCAACCCAGGAGGAAACAGACTTAAGGCCTAAGTAGTCCAAAAGGCCAGGAGACTGTATGGCTGAGAGTGATTGTAATGACTAGACTGTCGTCTGATGAGAGGAGAGTTGGACATAGTACAAAGAGAGAAAGTGCTCAAAAATTGGCATTGTAAATATGATGCAGACGAACCCCTGCAAGGAAAACCTTTGTGTAAAGGAACTTTTCTTTTAAATTAAAGTGTGCAAAAAAAGTCCTAAAATGCAAGTTTGTAAGTTTTTGAAGCTCTACACTTGGAGCTATAATCTCCAAATGTATCCCTAGGTATTACAGTTTTCTCTTACAGGGCCTGTAATAACTGTATTGAGCCTGAGTTGTCGACTGCAGGCTCAATGCAGTGCTAAGCCAAAGTACACTATATTACCAAAAGTATTGGGATGCCTGCCTTTACACACACATGAACTTTAATGGCATTCCAGTCTTAGTCTGTAGGGTTCAATATTGAGTTGGCCCAACCTTTGCAACTATAACAGCTTCAACTCTTCTGGGAAGGCTGTCCACAAGGTTTAGGAGTGTTTCTATGGGAATGTTTGACCATTCTTCCAGAAGCGCATTTGTGAGGTCAGGCACTGATGTTGGAGAGAAGGCCTGACTCGCAGTCTCCATTCTAATTCATCCTAAAGGTGTTCTATCGGGTTGAGGTCAGGACTCTGTGCAAGTCAGTCAAGTTCTTCCACCCAAAACTCGCTCATCCATGTCTTTATGGACCTTGCTTTGTGCACTGGTATGCAGTCATGTTGAAACAGGAAGGGGCCATCCCCAAACTGTTCCCACAAAGTTGGGAGCCTGAAATTGTCCAAAATGTCTTGGTATACTGACACCTTCCCTTCAATGGAACTAAGGGGCCAAGCCCAACCCCTGAAAAACAACCCTGCTCCATAAATATATGGATGAGCAAGGTTGGGGTGGAGGAAAATTGACTGGCCTGCATTCCTGACCTCAACCTGATAGACCTTCTTTGGGATGAATTAGAGCGGAGATTGCGAGCCAGGCCTTCTCGTCATCAGTGCCTGACCTCACAAATGTGCTTCTGGGAGAATGGTCAAACTTTCCCATAGACTCATTCCTAAACCTTGTGGACGGACTTCCCAGAAAATTGAAGCTGTTATAGCTACAAAGGGTGGGCCAACTTAATATTGAACCCTACGGACTAAGACTGAGATGCCATTAAAGTTCATGTGCAGGTGTCCCAATACTTTTGGTAATATAGTGTATACACAGTAAACATTTTTGAATACTGAACATAGACCAAACTTTAATCCCTTTCAATCCTATACTGTTAAAGCTGGCATGGATATATACACATCACATCATCTGCACACAAGATGTGGCCAGCTGTCATTTGCTATGGAAACTCTGTAGTGCAGAATATACATAAAGAGTATTGTACAATGCCTAAAAAATCTAAACCAAAGGTATTGTATACCCTTCATAAAGTAATAATACATTTCTGGGAATGCATATCATTTGCTTCTTAAATTGAATCAGCATTAATGTAAATATTTGCTTTTGTTTTGTCAACTCCATAATTTTAAGGAGTTTAATGTTCTAAAAATCCTAGATTTTTTCAGTAGATGTTCTGCACATTTGGGGGTGTGCCAACCGCCAAGCTGCGCTTACTGAATTGAAGCATTTGGCACGAATATTATGTTAATGAAAAAGCCTGTACAAAACAGATGCATGAATTTTCCTAATACATAAAGAGATTATGTGGATTTAATGTTTGGATTAGTCATAAGGGTTAAACATCACTCAACCTAAAAAAACTGGCTTGTACCCAAAGTGAAATTAGTTGACTGCCTAGATCGTCCATCTGTCCAGAAATGTTTTCTACGCAAAAGCTAACAGCAGAGCGATGACTTGAATTAATGTGGATATGCATTCCTTGTCCAAAACAATAGCTGGAAAATGTGCATAGGCTTCAGAAAGAATGAAGTCAAGCAAACAGGACTTATATTTTCCCTAATATATATACAGTATATATATATATATATATATATATATATTACACACCTGCACGTACTGTATTGATGACGCTTGTGAAATTAAACCCTCAGGTTTTTAGGCATTTTAGCAACTGATTTAGTCATTTACTAAGCATGTCCCCATGTATCATAAGCAGTGTTGGTCATCTTACTTTAAAAAAGTATTAGTTAAGTTACAAATTACTTCTCCCAAAAAGTAATTGCGTTAGTAACTCAGTTACTACATTGGAAAAGTAATTAGTTACACAGCAAAGTAACTGACTTTTTTTTTTTTTAAATATTCTATACGTGTAACTAAGGGGTGGGTCTAGTATTACTGTAACCAAGGGGCGCATTTATTATTATTGTTATATATCATGTAACCAAGGGGCTGCTCTATTATTACTCCAACCAAGGGGCAGATCTGTTGTAGCGTGTAAGCAAGTGGCGGGTCTATTATTATTATATCGTGTAAGGGGCGGATGGCTACAGAAGAGGGGGAATATATAACAATAATAATAAATGCGCCCCTTGGTTACAGTAATACTAGACCCACCCCTTACTTACAAGATAGACGCCCTTTGCAGAGTAGCACGAGCATCAGGAGCGTGCGGCATCGCCTCATACAATTACATGTTAACTGCACCTGCGCGGTGTAGAGTTCACTCAGAGCTGTTTAGGTTCGGCAATTTTCGGAAGCTCCGTAGTCCTTCGTACTGCGCAAGCCCTGCGCCTGCGCAGAACAGGGGGTCCTTATCCGGCGGGGGAACTTTTTCTTCAGGACACCGGAATTACACTACTGCCATCTAGTGGCGGTAGATGTAATTGGGGTAACTAAGCCAAAGTAATGGGAACTGAGTTACCATGAGGGGAAAAGTAATCAGTTAGATTACTAGTTACCCTCTAAAGTAACTGCGTTAGGTAACTCAGTTTATTTTAACTCAGTTACTTACATCACTGATATATATAAAATACAGTTTTTGCCTTTTTTCATCCTTTACTGTGTCTCAGTGTTGCTGATCTCCACCAACCTTTTTAATATTTTTGTTCATTACACCCACTCACTCCAGCCTCTGCTGCAAAGATATGCTCTGGACCTGTGTTTATCTCCAAATCAGTTTCTATGGGCTTGGAAATTGCTCCTGATCCCAAGGTGTATATAGAGCTCTGATCTGTCTAAAAGAACTTGACTCGTCAAGCTGACCATAGACAACATTTTTTAGCATTAGGCCAGAGAGCTGAACGAATAAAAATCAACAGACATCTCCAGTCACCTTCCTTGCGTAAATTCTCACCAATTGGGACATTTTATTCTGACAGCAGGGACCCTCCTCTATCAGAATGCACTGATGAGAAGTTTCTGCTCATTGCCTGAAATTTTCCAACAAGCCTGCATGACAAAAGTCATCTAACAATCAACTTCTGTTGAACAGACATGACCAAACGTGAATTGAAATTTGGCTGAACTAGCTGAATTTTATGGCCTATGAATCTATGGCCGGCTTCACCATCAATGTTATGCTATGCCCTACCTAACAGTCCAACAGCCTAGGGAAGTAGAAATTTTGGTACTGATCTATTAGCTGGTGTATGTGTTCTCTTTAGAACCTAATTTGGAAAATTTTACTCTCCCTGGCTCAATGTGATACCCAGAAACAGAACATTATAAGAAAGAAATCATCAATGGCAGCCTGCATAGTTTTCTTAGCACAAGATACCTACAATTAAATTTCTTTCGTAAGGCTTGGAGCCATAATGGTGTGCAAAAGCCAAGTCAATCAGAATTTAGCTTCCATTGGTCCACAACAGTTGGATGGGTAAAAGATGAATGCTGCTTAACTGATCTGAGTTTCTGCACTTTGTACAATTTCCTTTGTTTTAAAAACTATAATGGTGACATAACACATTTTGTAACAACATAACAACTTGTAAAATTCATCAGTGAAATCTCTTTTACTATCAATTGATTTGAGCTAAGTTTCACTTTAAGGTAGAAGATTTAGGAGGATGCATTCTGATGAGGTGATTGTTTATCCCCCCCCCCCGTTTGGCTCCTTCCCGCATTCCCTCTCTTTCCTGACCATGATGCTCCATTAAGTGACCACCACATATCCTGCCGGTTGCTCTTAGAAAAGCTATGCAAGGGAGGCTTTTTCTCTGTAGTGGTGATATGCAGTTTTCTCTACTCAGCACTTTGCGTTGAATATTAGCTGCCGGGGATAAAGTGATTTATAAGGCACTTTCTAGATGCCTAGGCAGAAGATACTGATATCATTTGCTCTGCAGTCTTGTGCAGCTCCATTGTAACATAGTGAAACTACACAAGACCATATATAGAGTTTACTTATATATATATATATATATATATATATATATACACTATATATATATATACATATATATATATATACATATATTTAATAGAAAATGGCAAAGTAGATGTGACCATCAGCCCATCAGCGAAAACCATGTGTTGTTCAATAGATCCAGTAGGGCATCTGAAGTAAAGTAATATGCAAATTCGAAGTTTTCCTGTAAAAATGAAGCTTTGCTCTGCCATGTCCTACTTATCATTGGTTAGTGAGGCAGTCCTTAACATTAATGAACTTATAGAAAGGCTTGAGAGTCAGGAGAGGGCAAGGTCAAATCGAGATTTGCTTATAATTACAGTTGCCTAAATCAGCTGTCTCACTAAACATAATGTCTTTTTATGTCTATCTCTGTCAAACAGCTTGATGTAGATTTTCACAGTTTAAACCCAACTCCAGCCAAATCTTTTCTTTCCTTTTTTGATAGAGCAGAGAAGGGTTATTGCTTCTGCTTGGATTTTGCCCCTTGCCCCATTGGAGAAATGTCCCCTCACTTGCTGTCAGAATTGTAGATGAAAAAACACTCTTATATTTGCAGAGAACAGATTACGACTTCAGAAAAAGTTTTTTTTGCTATTTTTGCCCTCCTACCCTAATGGCCAACACATCCCCGATTTTTGCATGGGTTACAGGGACAGGAAATGAGGGGAAATCTTTCCAGTGGGGTAACAGATAAAAATAAAAACCTCAGGAAGTAGATGAAGGGTGTGGGGCACTGGATATCTTAAAGTAGTAGGTGTTCTCAGTCAAGTCTTAAACAATAGAGACTGAATGATTCTTATTAGGCAGCTCTGGGTTGGTTGGCTCTTTGCTCACTTAGGTTGGCTCTTTGCTCACTTAGGGACTGGGTATGCAAGGAGGAAAGTGCCAAAAGCAGAATGTCTAAAGTCTAGATTGATTTTATTCAGATTCTTATATCATAAAAAGCATAGCCAGCTTAACTGGAGCAATCATTCTAAAAACCCCTCAGGATCTGTCCAGTTCTATCAGTCTATTGCACATTTTGTTCAGTAGTACCACCAAGTCTTGATGAAAGCAGGCCCTTTGAACTCCTGAAACACGTTGGTTTTTTTTATGATATAAGAATCTGTAGTAAAGTAAAATCTGGATTTGATGTATTCTGTTATTGGTGCTTTCTTTCTTGCATGCCTAGTACCTACTTGAGAAATAAAATCCTGACAGAAATTGGAAATCTTCCCCACTCTATCCAAAACTAAAAAAAAAAAGTTATGGATTTAAATGTTTTTTAAGCCACTTAGGAAATTACATGCAATCCACTCTGTTAGAAAGAATCTTATGCTGCAGTGTCTGAGCTTTGTAAAAAATATGCCCATATCTACCTGAATTCACAGCGCCACTCATCACATGACTCCTTGCTGCTCCCTCTCCTGATCTTACAGCTAGAGTGGGAGGGGCCGAGAATCCCCCGCTGACATCAGTTGGGAGGAGAGGAGGAGAGAGCTGAGACGTCAGTCGGGGAGGACAGGAGCAGCGAGAAGTCACGTGAGCGCCGAGCGGCGCTGTGAATTCAGGTAGAAATGGGCATATTTTTTACAAAGCACAGACACTGCTTTATAGGATGCTTTCTAACAGAGGGAATTGCATGTAATTTACACTGTAATTTCAGCAGCAGGAAGGGGGGCGGGCACTGTCAGTAGCTGACAGGTAGAGAGGGGGGGGGGGAGAGGACAGGGAGAGGTGAGCTCAGCAGCCATGATAAACCGTGGTCAGTTTACAGAAGGGAGGGCAGAACCAGGCAGGATCAGCCAGGTATTTCAGGTGATACAGGGGCCCAAATTACACAGCACAAACACTGTGCTGTTTAACATGTTTTCAAGTAACAGGATCCATTTTTTCTTTTTTTTAGGGTAAAAAATGCTTTAAGGCCTGATGTGTGCATTGCAGCGTGTACTTATTTATACTATGCTGTCTTCATGGGCGCAAATGTATATATGTTTACATTGCATTTATTTTACAGTTCTAAAATTTACTTTTCTTCATAAGTAATTCATTTGGCAGACTAAGGGAAAAAATCCCAGCACAGTAAGTAAGAATTTGACATTTAAACTACTTAAATCATTAGGATGCTTGACCTGGTTCAGCAGCTTTTTACTTCTGGCTCATAAATATTTTGAATCACCAGCTTAAAAGGATAAAATTACTGTATCATCTCAATCTGTTAATCATATATTAAGAATATTCCAGGAAAAGATAATTAAAATGAAACATTTGGTAGTGTACTTCATTCAAAGCAGCATAGCTGTCTCTGCAACCACAACAAGTTGTACTAAGCTGACATTTGTCATGTAGACCTAAGTCACATGGCCTGCCAAACGTAGACATCTTGTGTTGCTTTTATTTATTTATTTATTTAATTTTTTTTCCACTTCAGCGAACATTTAAGAGATTCTTATTCAACTTAACATTCATTTATATCTCTCATTGTAATTCACATCATTGTGGAGCTTCATTTAAATTTTTTATAAATGTATTAACCAATAAAGTAACTTTTTTCTCTTTTCATATTGTGTTGCTTTTAGAACAGTCTAGAGCAGGGGTGTCCAAACTTTTTTCAAAGAGGGCCAGATTTGATGAAGTGAACATGCTTGAGGGCCGACCATTTTGCCTGACATTCTTTAAACCATTAAAACTCGGTCGAAGTGTGTTCGTCCAAGCACTAATACACTGCCCAACAAGAATTCTCTTGCCTTTGTGCTGTGTGTGGTGAATTGATGAGCTCAGGTGTGTTATTTGGATATACTGTATTTAATCGGCTTATAACACGCACCTTAACTTTAAAAAGGAAGTTTCAGGAGAAAAAAAAATTTAAAATTGAAATAAAGGACTGAAGCAAAATAAGGGTCAGTGCCCATCAATGCAGCCTAAACAGTGCCCATATGCAGCACCCACTCCATTGCTATGAATGCAGCCCGCACTCCGTTGACATGAATGCAGCCCGCACTCCGTTGACATGAATGCAGCCCGCACTCCATTGACATGAATGCAGCCCCCACACTGACATGAATGCAGCCCCCACACTGACATGAATGCAGCCCCCACACTGACAAGAGACATGAATGCAGCCCCCACACTGACAAGAGACATGAATGCAGCCCCCACACTGACATGAATGCAGCCCCCACACTGACATGAATGCAGCCCCCACACTGACAAGAGACATGAATGCAGCCCCCACACTGACAAGAGACATGAATGCAGCCCCCACACTGACATGAATGCAGCCCCCACACTGACATGAATGCAGCCCCCACACTGACAAGAGACATGAATGCAGCCCCCCACACTGACATGAATGCAGCCCCCACACTGACATGAATGCAGACTCACCATTGCAGCCTGATTCATGTCCATCTGTAGCCTTGGAGGAGACAGGGAGGGGGGCGGGACGAGCGCCAACAGACATACAGGAGAAACTCCTGTTTTTATCGGCGGCCTCTTTAATTGAAAGTCCCGCCTCCTATGATGGACAAAACAGTTGTCCAATGGCAGCGCAGGAGACGGGACTTCCTTTAACACAGGACGCCGTGTAAACAGGAAATAATCCTCTCCTGTATGCACGGCACTCGTCCCGCCCCCTCCAAGGTAGCCAGCATATCTATCTTTTGTGGCCCCCGGCGCTCAGGGATTCGTTGGGGGCCACAAAAGATATACATGTCAAAATTACCAGGCGGGCCGTCCGAAACTGGAACGCGGGCCGCGATTGGCCCGCGGGCCGGACTTTGGACATGCCTGGTCTAGAGCATTCCATCTTGTGTTTGTATTTTGTTAAGAAAATGTATTCAAGTCACATTTGTGTATCCTCTGCAGGGCTGGTACATGGCATGGGCAGAAGGGGCACCTGTCCTGGGCTCAGTGTCTCTGTGTAGAGGCAGGGGGCACACTTGGAGATCCAGCAGGTCCCTTCTTCTTTCCTAGAGTAGCGAAAAGCAAATACAGGGAAATAAAGTTGCATTGCCGAGCTGACATCAGTATCTTGATCTTCCACTGCCCCAGCGCTGCTATCTTCATTGATCTGTGCACTGCTTGTCGAATGTGTCAACAGTTGCAGGACATGTCAGTGTAAAATGTATCTGGGCAGTAAAAGGCTGAGCCTGAGGAGTGTGTAGTGAAGATCACTAATTAGGTGAGGAGATCACCACTAAGACCCCTTTCACACTGGGGCGTTTTTCAGGCGCTTTAGCGTTAAAAAAAGCGCCTGTAAAGTGCTTGAAAGAAGCCTCATCTGCAATCCCAATGTGAAAGGCCAAGTGCTTTAAGAGCCCTTTCACACTGCTAGCCCCCGAAAAACGCTCGTAAAGCGGCGCTTAACCAGCGTTTTTCGAGCACTAGCAGGGTGCTTTTAACCCTTTATTTGGCCACTAGCAGTGGTTAAAAGCACCCCGCTAGTGCTCGAAAAACGCTGCTGTCAAAAGCGCTGCTGTCAAAAGCGCTGCTGTCAAAAGCGCTTTGCAGACGCTTTTCATGCGCTTTGCAGGCGTTTTGCAGGCGATTTGCAGACGCTTCCAATTGATTTCAATGGGAAGGGGCGCTTTAGGAGCGGTGTATTCACCACTCCAAAATCGCTGCAAAGAAGCTGCTTGCAGGACTTTTTTTGACGCCCTGCTAGCACAGCGCCTCAGTGTGAAAGCACTCAATCTTTCACATTAGGATTACAAATGAGGCTTCTTTCAGGAGTTTTACATGCGCTTTTTTTTAACGCTAAAGCGCCTGAAAAACGCCTGAAAAACACCCCAGTGTGAAAGGGGTCTTACTTCCCTGTATTTGTTTTGTTGGCTGTAGGTAAGGAGAAGGATCACCTCTTAAAACCAGGGCTAGTGCTCCAAGCTTGTAAATTAGAAGTAGCTACATTGAGGAATTTGTCTGTCTGGCTATCTTTTGACTGGATTTTTTAGGTGGACTTGCATGATGGATTGAAGTATCATATTCTTTTAATGACAATAGAGAAGAGTTGTCCAGGCCCTCTCCTAAACAGTTCAGTCCTCACCTAGGCATCATGGTATTTCTCAGTATTGAAGTCCAACTGGGATATTTTTCCTTGAGGGTTCGTTCACATATGTGGAAGTGACTGTTGCTCCTCTGAAAAGCTATGTGATTTAACTTGATAATTGGCATTCTACCGTGCCATAGTTAGATCTAGGGCGGCCTCAATGGACTACATTATTTGCATTCAGAGGTAGCACCACCAACCAAAAGCAGCATACTGTTTAAGCTCAGCATGGCGGCTGTGGCATGTGACCAGTTGGTAGCAGCTGTATGTTTTGTGTTTATGTCGGGTGTCTGGAGCCCTAAGGATCCTTTCATACAGAGCAGAGCCCACTTCAATCTGCAGGGGATCCGTGAGCAGATCCCTTGCTGAATCAGAGCTTTAGGGTTAGTTTACAATTGGAATGGCCCTCTGAAAAGTGATCTACATTGGATTGCTTTTCAGAGATTGTTTGACCTGCTGAGAGAGGGCATTATATCGCCTCCTCACCATCTATTTTAAACCATTAAAATCCTGCACAACAAAACCAGAACCACATGCATTGCATGGGGTTGCGGAGGGGCTGCAGCTCAGCCCCATTCACTTGAATGGATCATGTTTAGCAGGATATCTGCCTGTCAAATGTGTTTTTTGAAGTGCATGTGTATTCCCCCTATATGACTGTGTAGACTGGTAAGGCAGTAAAAGCTCATCTTAGCCACTAGTTTTTAGCCCCCCCCCCCCCAACCACAAGTGTAAACGAGGCCTTTGTAGGGTTTGTTCACATAGGTGGGCCAAGGGTTCTAAAAACAGTTGAGCCAGGTTTTTACCACCCCCAACCACCGACTTGAACAAGGAGGTGCAGCTGTTTTGTACACATTCCATGGCTACAACGCTTTGCTTTGAGTCCACAGCAAAAATGAAATGGAACATGCAAAAAACAAGCAGGGAAGAGGTGACATACTGCCTCCTCACCACCTGTCAAACACCGTCTGAAAAGTGATATGCCACATATCACTTTTCTGAGCAGCAGCAATGATAGCCACACATCTGTATGGGCCTTTTCAGCGCAACTTCCCTGCTCAGGGCCCCTTGGATTCCTCTAGTTCTGTGCATGCCTCAGAGCCCACCTCCCCATCCCTACTTCATCCCACGACTGTCCCAGTGATTCAGTACCATTTTCAGGAACATTTTTTCTCCACCACTGTTACCCTCATATTTGTGTTTCAGTTTCAAACTCTTCAGTTTGCTGCAGTGTACCCCAACAATTTTTACTATTTCAGTGCATACCACAAACATTACATACATTTTGCTATTAGCCCCGCCCCCTCATACCAGATAAGGGGGGTGGGATTTTGCCATCTTCGACCTGGGCGCTGGATGACCTTGCCCCTTCTCTGCCTCTCCATATACATGCTTGCTTATAAAAATCTCTGCAAGATTTGCTACATACTCGCTTTTACTGGAGGAACTGGGTAAACGTACAACGTGCCAATATGTGTTCCGTCAGAAGGTATTCTATGAGCACAGCAATAAAAGTGGAAGATTTCTGACACGTGCAGTGCAAGCTTCCAGAGCATCTCTCACAATTCACCACATACGCAACCGTCATGGCACGCTCTACTCGACCAATGAGGATATAGCTAAAGGCTTTGAATGCTATTGTTCTAAGCTTTTTAACCTAAGCTCAGATGACTCAAACTCAATGTCTCCGGAATCTAGAAGGGAAGCAAATAGAGAGTTTTTATCCCAGTACGGCCCACGGGCAATTTCAAGCCAACAGGCCAAAGAGATGGAAAGCCCCCTTTCCAAACTGGAATTGCAGATTGCCATGAAACAGATGAAACAGGGCAAGAGCCCTGGGCCCTATGGGCTTACATTACAATACTATAAATGTTTCATGGATGTCTGGATGTCCTAGGATGCTTTCTACCTTCAATGCCCTCTCTAACCCTAACAAATCAACCGGACACATGTTAGGTGCACATATAAAGGTTCTCCCTAAAGAGGGTAAGGATGCCACGCAAGTCTCAAATTATAGACCCATTTCCCTGCTAAATGTAGATATTAAATTATATGCAAAGATACTGGCCAATAGACTGTTATCCCTCCTGCCTAACCTCTAGATCAGGTGGGCTTTGTACCCGGTAGAGAAGTCAGGAAAACACCATCCGAGTGTTAAACCTCCACCACTGGCTGACATCATTAAAAAAAAACAGGCTTTTTGTTATCGCTAGTTACGGAGAAAACATTCGACAGGGTGGCCTGGGACTACATGTGCGAGGTTTTGAAAGTAATCGGACTCCAGTTGCGCATGGTGGCGCATATCTTGGCATTGGCATCTAACCCTAACAAATCAACCGGACACATGTTAGGTGCACATATAAAGGTTCTCCCTAAAGAGGGTAAGGATGCCACGCAAGTCTCAAATTATAGACCCATTTCCCTGCTAAATGTGGATATTAAATTATATGCAAAGATACTGGCCAATAGACTGTTATCCCTCCTGCCTAACCTCTAGATCAGGTGGGCTTTGTACCCGGTAGAGAAGTCAGGAAAACACCATCCGAGTGTTAAACCTCCACCACTGGCTGACATCATTAAAAAAAAAAAACAGGCTTTTTGTTATCGCTAGTTCGACAGGGTGGCCTGGGACTACATGTGCGAGGTTCTGAAAGTAATCGGACTCCAGTTGCGCATGGTGGCGCATATCTTGGCATTGTATTCCAATCCTTCCGTGAGTTTTCAGATTAACGGCCACCTGTCAAACGCCTTCACCATTAGCAATGGGACCTGCCAGGGTTGTCCTCTGCCCCCCCCGATCTATGTCCTTACCCTGGAATCCTTTCTCAACGAATTAAGATTGAACCCCGACATTAAGGGAATCTGGATAGGAGATAGAGAATTTAAGGTTGCTGCTTTTGCGGACGACATCCTTTTATAACTGAGGTCGCCGCATATCACTCTACCAAATTTATTAAAACACATAGAACACTTTGCTACCTTGTTAAATCTCAAAATCAACTATACAAAATCTCCCTCACCACACAGGAGGTAGAACGTTGCCAGAGCACCTTTTCATTCCTATGGAAAAGGGATACGATTACGTACCTAGGAATCCAGATTTCCACCAAACTGTCAGATCTGTACAAATGCAATTTTCAAGTTGCATTGAACAAGGCCACATCGGACCTAAAGGACTAGGCGGGCTTAAATGTCTTGTGGTTTGGCAGATCAGCTTTGCTTAAAATGACTGTTCTCCCGTGCTTTCTATACTTAATGTAGACCATCCCAATCCACCTTCCACCATCCTTCTTTGCGACGTACAGATGGGCCTTCTCAAAGTTTATCTGGAGAAACTCCCCACCACGTATAAAATATACCCGGCTAACTGGAACAAACATTAAGGGGGGAATTGGCTTACCGGACCTTCACAAATACTATTTGGCCTGCCACCTTACCAGAATTGCAGATTTGAATATTCACGAATACAAGAAATTATGGGTATATGTAGATACCTCCTTCATACGATTTCCAATTCATAATCTCCCCTGGCTACTCCCTCGACACTGGCCAAGAGAGACCCTGACACATCCACTCATTCAATCCTCTCTAGCGGCCTTCGCACAGGCAGCAAAATCTAAAGCCTTCTCCTCTGTTCCGGGGCCCCTAACCACATTAAAAGGAAACCCGGACTTCGCTCCGGGCAACATAGGCTCGTTTCTGAGTTGCGAATGGCCCTACAAAGATATGGTGACACACCACTTCTTTTTCAAAGGCACCCCTTGCTTATATAATAATTTGACTGACATCTCTCTCACCAATTCCTTTCCTTTCTGGACATACAGACAAATACAAAACTTTCTGTCTACACAGGCATTGCCATCAACATGGACAAGACAACTCACACCATTTTAATCCTTATGTACGTGAAAACCACCACAAAGACACTTAATATCCTTCATTTATGCGTTGCTCTTGGAAGAGTCTCACACCATTAGAGATCCTTCATGTAAAGCGTGGGAAAAGTAATTGCAGACTTCCTTCCCCGAGGAGAAGTGGGAGACTATTCATGAATATACACACAAGGGCTCCATGAATGTAGCCATTCAGGAAAACTGCTACTAAATTGAAACCTGTTGGTATAGAACTCCATCTCTCATCCAAAAATTCTCGTTGTCTATACCCATTATCTAAAAATAAAGTGAAAATAAATATAAAAACATAAAAACATAAAAATCAAGAATATCCTAAACAAATATAACTGTACAAATAATCCCACGTGATGAATAGTTTAAAGTGTCCTTGACGGGAAAAATTATTTTTTTACACTGAAGATTTGAAGATGACCTTCAAAAAATATATAGTGCACAAAAATAAATAAATGTACAAAAAAGTGCTACAGTGTTCATTCGTGTTCATAGAGATTGAAACGAGAAAAAATCAAAGTGAATTTTGATTTTTTCTCGTTTCAATCTCTATGAACACGAATGAACACTGTAGCACTTTTTTGTACATTTATTTATTTTTGTGCACTATATATTTTTTGAAGGTCATCTTCAAATCTTCAGTGTAAAAAAATAATTTTTCCCGTCAAGGACACTTTAAACTATTCATCACGTGGGATTATTTGTACAGTTATATTTGTTTAGGATATTCTTTATTTTTATGTTTTTATTTTTATTTTCACTTTATTTTTAGATGTTATTTTTAGATGTGATTTACTTTAGCGCTACCTATCAGGCTACAATCCTATTCGGACCACAGCTTGATCCCTTTTTCATATATACTCATACAAGTAGCAGCTTTTAGCTTTAGTATCATTTTTCCGTAGCGCACGGGCTGGAATTTGGTTTGTTGCTCGTTTTATTCTAAATTCCTATTTTTATATTATACCCATTATCTGCTGGAGGTGTGGCAAAGTAGAAAGTACAGTCATACCCCACTTTTAAGTACACAATGGGGTTTATTTACTAAAGCTGGAAAGTGCAAAATCACGCTCACTTCTGCATAGAAACCAATGAGCTTCTAACCCCAGCTTGTCCAATTAAGCTTTGGTAATAAAACCTGGAAGCTCATCGGTTTCTATTCAGAAGTGACCCTGATTTTGCACTTTCCAGCTTTAGTAAATAAACCCCATTGTGTACTTAAAAGTGATGTATGCCTGTACAATGCTCCACATTTGGCGGGATTGTAAATCCATCCAGTCTTTCTGGAAAGAGGAACACGACATCATTGCACATGTCACCACATTCACCTTAAATTATACTCCAGTGCAATATCTATTACACCACATGATATAAAAAAGATTACTACAAATGTTTAGCTATGCACATGATGAATGCGGCGAGACTGTGTGTTCCGATACATTGACGGTCAATACGTCCTCCGACTATCAGAGAATGGTTCACTAGACTTTCTAAAATAGAGGAGAGGGAGGAACTTATTTATATTTCCCAAGAGCAGATACAAAAATGGATGAGTACGTGGGCATGTTGGACTCACTTTAAAACTACCGAACGTTTGCAAATCTCTAACTCTTAGACAATGGATTGTCGCACATATTACCTGTGGAGAGTTTTACGGTTCAAATTGCACCAACAAGTAGAGGGGGAGCAGGTACAACCAGTCCCGCTATCCTAATCCCCACACTCATCTCCCCCCTTGTTTTTCTCTCTTTCTTCTTTCTTCTTCCGCTCCTCCCCCTTCCCCCTCCCCTCCTACCCCTTCCCTCCTCCCTCATGTTTTTTTTTTTTACCCTTTCTCTTCTTTTCTTCCTCTGAATTCAGATTACTGACAATTCCTATGTACCAGACATAGTGGGATTGACGGCCATTTGCACAGCGGTATAAATAGGCCTTCAACTGAGCTGCTTAACAAAGATTGTGCTTATATGAATCCCTGAATGTATTGTTATATTTTCTGTTACACTGTATGGCTTGCTGGACACTGGTGGTCCTTAATAAATTTGCATGGTATACAGTCACACCCCACTTTTAAGTACACAATGGGGTTTATTTACTAAAGCTGGAAAGTGCAAAATCACGCTCACTTCTGCATAGAAACCAATGAGCTTCTAACCCCAGATTGTTCAATTAAGCTTTGGTAATAAAACCTGGAAGCTCATCGATTTCTATGCAGAAGTGACCCTGATTTTGCACTTTCCAGCTTTAGTAAATAAACCCCATTGTGTACTTAAAAGTGGGGTATGCCTGTAAATATATGATGTTTGAAATGTAAGCACTTACCTCCTTTTGACTTCAATAAAAAATTTATGGAAAAAAAAATAAAATATGACCATACTTGCGGAAATGTTGTGGCACCATAGCAAAGTATAGTCATCCCTTGCACAGAGATCCCATTTAGATTCTTCCATTATTTCTTCCTATTGCTCTTCATTATTATTGTAGCACATCTGGTTTGAAGAACCTCAGGCCAAGAGAATCATTATACCAGAAAACAATTACCAATCTGCAGCACATACGGGCCTCCTAATTGACCTTATTGGCCAGTGTCTTTCAGTTTATTTGCAGTAAATCTTTTAGGTCTGCAGTTTTTCATTACTTCTCAATCAGCTTACCACTTCTAGCTAAAAGAGAAGCATATGAAATAGAGGTCCCGGTGTTTGGAACAAAGACTGTAAAAATTATGAATGAGGTTACTAAAAAGTGGATTAAGGCTGCTCTCATTGTGGTTCACATAGCACTAGCTCTACAATAAAAATCCATGAGACAAATGAGATGTTTTCTCTCAGCTGAATTTAAAGCTATAAAATTCTTACATATATATTGTAAAGAGACCTAAGGCCTGGATAAAAGGAAAAATAATTATTACAGCTATACAAATATTTCAACCAGTCTGTTTAGTCAAAGGCTTTACTGTTTTATTTGTTTAAGTGTAACTCCACAAAACATAAAAAAAACATTAATTCACAAACTCTGACAGATGGAAAATAAAAATGAAACATAAAATGAAATCTGAATTCTATGCAATAATCTGAATTATATGTGTAGTGCCACCCCCGAAGGTTCTGCTTGGTGAATTTGGATACTCTGATCTTCACCTCAACTCCAAGAATGGCCTCAGCCCCTCTGGCACACCTGGTTAAATAAAATTACTGCAAACACATTTAAGGACACATGTGGAAAATACTGTTATTCTGGCTGTAGAGTATCACAGAAAAACAGACACACACCTGGTAGTGATAAACAACTTATATATTATCACGGTTTAAAGCATATGGAAGCTTACAACACTGTTAAAACTTTCTGCAAAGGATTAATACATTAAAAAGACAACCTTTAATACTTAGTGTTGGATTCAATAGGAACTCATGTAATCCCAACAGGTTTCTGGAGAACAGGATGCCCTCCCCCGGTTGGAATGTAGTCAGTTAAACAACATATATTATATGAGGTTAGGAGCTCTCAGTCCATCTATGAGGACTACTCTGCATTACAATGCTGATTCTAATCTGTCTACTTAATTGACAGACTTGAGGCATGAGCTCGAACCCAAGGTTTGGCCCCAGTCGGATGGATTGCAATCCATGGACAAACGCTGCCCCTAGTGGACAATACAGCATGCTTCCTGAAGAATGCGCAGACGTGTAAGGGATTACCTTTTGGCGATGTCTATTGGATAGAAGGCAAATGGGGGTGGCTATGAGTGGGCGTGTATGTTTGAATGAAAAGAGCACACACTCAGGCAATTAGCTCTCTGTGCCCTTTTCTCTGAACACAGCTGATGGTGGTCTATGCAAGCCTCATGGCTTGGCAGCCACCTTGAGGCCTTCCCCTTTGGATCATGGCGATGGCCCTCACTTGGGCATCAGAGTCTAGCCGATGCTACAAAGCCTCACGGAGGGCCTTGTGATAAGTATCTTTGATATTCTTGTATTATATGTTCTGATTGTAAGCTTTGTGATATTGTAATGTCTTTTAATACTTTATGTTAGTGTTCCTAATTTCTTGGGAAATAAATAAGATAGTGTTTTACTAGCAGCAGTGTGTGTATTTTCATAACTAACTTTATATCAGTGTGCCTAGCAGGGTTTAATAGACCAGCTAACTATGGAAATAGATATGTTAATAGTAGTTTGTATACTGCAGCGATTTCTACACTTAGCAACTGTAAATTTAGAAAAGAGCAGTAATCTATATGCCCATAACACAAGGGAGGAGAGAAGATTTGTCAACTTCTCAGCTCCTTCTGGGCCACAAGCACCATTGAAAGTAACAACACAAAAAGAAGAAATGGGTTAACAGGTATAGTAAGCACAATTTTGTAAGGGGGGGTCCTGGGTTGAGGAGTACCAGTATCTTCTGCTAGCAAACGTTGGGGCCCTTTGAAAAGCAAGTAGGTTTAATCAAGCAAAGTGAGACAGTAATCCTGTAGGAAATCCCTAAATCGGTGCAGATTGTCTATGCTGGGTGGCACTGGGTTGCTGAGCAGGGTGCCTGGGCTGAACGGTGGAAAACTGTATAGTTGTCAGTGTTCCTGGCTCCACTCAGCCTCCTGTCAGCACTCTCACAGTAGTCTCAGGAAAAGCGTAGCTAGCAGGTGCCGCTAGACAGTGTGGCTCTTTCTTCTTCTTTCAGATGGAGTTTCACCACACAGTCTTGTCACCTCTCCTCCACTCTCTCTTCTTCTGCTGACAGCATTCTCTCTGTAGTGCTGTGTGGAAAACCTGTCTCTCTCCCTTTCAATCACCTCAGCACTTCCCTCTCTTCAGTCTCCTGTCAGCACTCTCTCTGTAGTGCTGTGTGGAAAACCTGTCTCTCTCTCTTTCAATCACCTCAGTACTTTTCTCTCTTCCATCACCTCAGCACTTCCTGAAACTCCCCTTTTTCCCAGTGTGCCCTGTCTCTCTCAGTTTTTCTGGAAGGACAAGTCAGCATCTCTCTGTCTCCATGGTGTGGCCAAAAGGAGAAATTGCATTACAACATGCCTGCTACATATACAATAAATGTAATGTCCTGGTCAGGAGACCTGGTTTCAGCTCAGGTATAATGCCCCAATCTATCTCACAGTCTTGACCTATTGATAGAACACCGTGTAGAAAAACATGTAGTGTTACCTAGGTGTCTCCATAGATTAAACAATATGTAAACCAAACATTTCATATTCCTGATATGAAAAAATACATTGTTTTCTTTGTATTGGTTAATTTGTGTGAAATCCCTGGTGTTCCTGCTGGTCCCTCTGCTTCCCTATAAAAAAACTAACCACACTAGCCAGGAGAACACAGCATGGTCAGGTTTCTAGCTGTGCTGGAAGCTAATCCAATGATCAGACTTGACTTGTGACTTGTGCACATTCATTCACTAGAAATACCTATGTGCTGCTGTTTCTCCTCCCGGGGTCCATATGCAGCTGAGAACAGAGGGTATGCGATCATAAAAAGTGTTCATACACATATTGTTTGCCTTTCATGTCTATTTTAAACTAAATAGGTTTTTTACAAGGTGAGGATTTACATATTCTTTAAGTGCACAAGCTATTATACGTTGGCAAATCAAAAAAAGATGACTTGACCAGGGCAATAAAGCTTGTCAGTGTCAGCACCAAATCAGAGAACAGAGGTTGCAATCAGGCAACTAATCCAAATGAATTGTAGTCAAATAACAGTGAGAAGGACTGTCTGTGCAGCAACATTTCTAAAGTCAGAGTAAGTTGAAAGAGAAGGGTGAGATTAAAAAAATATGTCTGATGCTGCACTTGTCCCCTGCTTCCCCAAAGACTGAGAACTGAGCGATCAAAGACTGCACTGAGAGGTTGAGTCATACAAGAAAACTGAACCCATGATTATGGTCTCTTAGTGCAATATTGAAATCATTGTCATGGAGTTGACCTGTATCACAGTAATATTTAAAAAAGAGACATAAGTGTGGTCATCTCGTGATACAATATTCAGGAAGAAAAGGAGAAAGCCCAGGCCAACCCGCAATATCACCTATAAATCGTCTTTGTTTTAATGGAAAAGATTGCAGTGCCCAGATGCTTGAGCATTTGTCTATTTTTATCTCAATTGTAATCTGTTAATTAAACG
This sequence comes from Lithobates sylvaticus, assembly GCA_028564925.1. Lineage (NCBI taxonomy): Eukaryota > Metazoa > Chordata > Amphibia > Anura > Ranidae > Lithobates > Lithobates sylvaticus. Next base: position 85,031,002 of record CM053031.1, read on the forward strand.
CTTTTATGCTTTGTCTAAATGTATATTTTGTGTCCTATAGATGACCTCCTGAAGAAGCAGTCTATACCGCGAAACCGGTAGAGGATTTATATATACTCCACCTTAATAACATTAGCTCTACGGGGGAACCCATTTGTAGTCAGTGATTTGTGGGGTATATCTTTTAATTATGTCTGTATTATTCCTTTTTTCTGGATTTGTATTACAATTTTTATTTTTTTATATAAACATTTGGGTCATTGTATCAGTGCCGCGATAGTCCATTAGCCTTTCTAGGTGTCTTTGTGTATTGGTCAGCACCAGCAACTGTCCCCACATTCTCACCTTACCAATTTCTCATATCTCAAATTGAATGATGGTACGCTTTTATCTCTTCTTGACCTTGTTTGCATGAGGCTATACTCAAAACATTTTAGATTTCTGGTTGTTTTGCGCTTTTTTGTTTGTTGTTTGCAAATACAGTGACTCTTAATAGGGAAAATATTCTGTAAAATGGGAAAATGATTCTCTAAAATTAACTTAAAGCGGATTTCCCCCCCAAAGTGGAACTTACGCTTATCGGATTCCTCCCCCCCCCCCCTCCGGTGCCACAATTGGCACCTTTCAGGGGGGAGGGGGGTGCAGATACCTGTATAATACAGGTATCTGCCCCGCCCATATCCGGGAATGCCCTCCCATATCCGAGGGTTCCCGTTGTGTCTTGGGAAACACACAGTTCCCAGGACACAACGGGGACCAATAAAGACGCGCAGCGCGACTTGCGCATGCGCAGTGGGTGCCCGGCTGTGAAGCCATAGCTGGGTGCCCACAGTTGCAATGCTGGTGCAGCCGAGCGGATCGGGGGGCTCTCGGAGCTTCGACCCCCCGCATCGCTGGACCCTGGAACAGGTAAGTGTCCGATTATTAAAAGTCAGCAGCTGCAGTATTTGTAGCTGCTGACTTTTAATATTTTTGGTGTGGGTGCAACTCCGCTTTAATGCTTGATCTTAAAAAGAAACCTAATGCCAGCACAGCTGATATGCTCTTCTTGTGAGATAACTGACGCGGAAAAACTGGATACAGGATAAGGCACAATAAATCTTCTTTTAAGCTTTGTATTTTTTTCCACAACATCCAGAAGAATTTCATACATATGCTTTAGAAGGGGCTAAAACTCCATTCAATATTGTGGTTAATAAAACCTACTCCTGTTAATATGGAATAGCATAGTGAATTAGGATGTTTATGGATTTTTGGTAGAGTGTATAGTACCAGGGTTATATGATATTGCACATACAAAGAAAAAAGATTGTTTGTCATTTCCATCCTAACAACTTCTTAAAAATGAAAACTGCATATTTGTAAAGTGTTAGGTACTAACACTTAGGAATCTGCCAAATGCGTATTTTTTTCTGACTCTTACTAGGCTATGTCTATAACATCATAGGATTCCTCCTTGTTAGCTTGCATGGTTTACCTACAAAAAATACAAAATAAGCACAAGGAATTTACCTTCAGTGTGATGTTTTCCTTGCCCTTGTTTTTCTTTCATCTAGCTCAGTAGAAATCATCCGTCTTCCAATTTCCCTCCACCATCATTTTCAGTGGGTGGAGCTAATAGAACCAAGGAGCTGTCAAGGGCTCTCATCAAAAGTTGCCGACTATGATTGCCTTTCTGTCCAGTTCCTTCATTTATAGAAGTCATAGTACAGCTTCTTTGAATCAGTGGAGGGGGCAGAACTTCCATTCATCCTCCCATCCCCTGTTCATAGATTGTGATTCATTGAAGTTGCAGTAATGGATTCTATGAATGGAGCAGCTGGATGAAAAGGGTTGGCATAGTCTGGCACTCTTGATGAGAGCTTGTGACAGCTCCCTCAGTTCTGTTAACCCCCACTGCACCAGAAGATTATGATGATGGGGTGGGGGTGCAACAGAGGATAGAAGATTTTTACCTAACTAAAAGTAAGAAGCATAAGGGACACATCATACTGAAGGTAAGTAATGTCCCTTGTTCAGATTTTGCTATTTTTCATAGGTAAACCTAGGCTTTACCCACCTTTACAACCTAACACAGAACATCTCTTAAAGCGGAGTTCCAACTAAAAGTGGAACTTTCGCTTATTCTTCCCCCCCGGTGCCACATTTGGCACCTTTCAGGGGGAGAGGGAATGGGGACTTGTTTTTGACAGGTCTTCCTCCTCTGGAGGCGGCAATGACGTCTCTTGGAAGTTCGGCCCCCTCCTTCTTCCTCCGCCGCTGGCACAATTTGAGAGTGCAGTAGGGAACCGACTGTGAAGCCAAAAGGCTTCACTGCTGGGTTCCCTTACCAGGAATGGCGGGGGCTGCACCTGACAGCGGGTCCTAAGATCGGCTGGGGTGCCGACATTGTGGGCTTCCTGGACAGGTAAGTGTCCATATATTAAAAGTCAGCAGCTCCAGTATTTGTACTGCTACTGTACTGCTACTGTACTGCTGACAAATTTTTTCGTGGGGGGGGGCAGACCTCCGCTTTACCTGATAATTGAAAAGAATACTGTTAATCTTGACAGAAACTCAGTGCTGTCCTGTGTCATCTGCACACCTCCTGTGTTATCTAAAAGAGTCTTTTTATCCCTCCCAGTTATTATCATGGACTACAAAATGATTGGCCTTTATGTTGTAGGTATCAGAGAGTGGAAATGGTTGAAAAGTTTAGCAAAGGACACTGGATATTGCTAACACCACTCAGTCAACAAAAATGCTGTGTATTGTCAACCCATAACAGGACTTGGCAGCTGAATGCATTTCTGGCAATCCAAGAGGTGTTTTATGTGCTTGCAAGGTCTTTAACCACTTTAGCTCCGGAAGGTTTACCCCCCCCCCCTTCATGACAAGGCCATTTTTTGCGATACTGCACTATATTTCTGCGGTCGTGGGACACTGTACCCAAATAAAAGTTATGTCCCTTTTTCCTAAAGCTTCCATTTGTTTTTTTTATTTTTTGTGCTATAAACAAAAAAAGACCGACAATTTTGAAAGAAAAAAAACAATATTTTTTATTTTGTGTTTTAAAACATACTCAATAAAAAAATCGAATTTCTTTATCAATTTAGGCCAATATGTATTCTGCTACATATTTTTGGCATATATTGATTGGATTGCACAAAAGTTATAGCGTCTACAAACTATGGCATTGATTTATGGATTTTTTTTTTTATTAGTAATGGCGGTAATCAGTGACTTACAGCGGGACTGCGACATTGCGGCAGACAAATTGGACACTAACTGACACTTTTTGGGGACCAGTGACATTATTACAGTGATCAGTGCTAGAAATATGCACTGTCACTAAACTAATGATACTGGCAAGGAAGGGGTTAACATCAGGGGCGATCAAAGGGTTAAATGTGTTCCTAGGGAGTGCTTAGTAAATGTGTGGGGGGCACTTGTACTGTGGGAAGGCAGAGATCCGAGTTCCTGCTTAGCAGAAACACAAGATCACTACCTTCCCTACTGACAGAACGGCGATCTGCCTTGTTTACATAGGCAGACCGCGGTTCTACCTTTCTCGGGAACAATCAGAGGATCCAGGACCCTCTGATTGACTCCTGCTGTGTCGAATCACAGCGGGAGTGGGTTGCTGGCGGCGCATGTGCGTGCCCCAGACCCAGAAGTGCAGGATCACGTACAGGTACGTGATTCTGCGCAGAGAGGCCACTGCCCCACAGTACGTGAGGCGGTCGGCAACAGGTTAAAGGGATAAAAAGTTGGGAAATTTGCATGTATTGAAGTGATATACTGCATACATTTTTTCTATTATGCCTTGGTATATGCTTTAAGGCTGGGTTCACACTAGGGTTCACACTGCGGGTTTCCCCACATCCAATTCTCATGACAGGAGATTGTGACCGGCTATCAATGGAGCCGTTTCACACATTTCCGGAGCAGCTGCGGAGCAAATTGCATAGGGGTCCTGTGCGTCTTTGGCTCTGTTTCAGGTCCGATTTCAGACAAAAACTTGGGCACGATTCGTCCCTGAAAGAGGGAACAGAGACACACCAGACCCCCTGCTGTCAGCCGCATCTGTCTGCAGTGTGAACCCAGCCTCATAGTTGAAAAATTCCTACTGTGATAGCAGATCCGCTTTTACAGCTAGAGACAAATATTTAGTATATGGTCAAGTAGGTCTATTCTAACAGAAAATTAGACATCATTTTGTATAGCAAACAAATATTTACATATAATATGTGGTAGGTGGGACCATTTTACCTTTTCTTAGAAGATTAGGGACCTATATAGGAGCTGTTCTAATAGAAACACATTCAATGTGTTTTTCCACAGAAACCAATGATTTAATTTAAATTAAACCAATGCTTTATTTAAAACATTCACATCATCAAAAGTGATAGATACTCCCTTGTTGTGGTATAGAAGACTGCTTTTGTTTGCTAAGTGGAGCCTCTGTTGCACAAGTGTCTTTACCCTCCCTGGTGTTTTCTTGCATTGGGCAGCCTCGAGCAACCTCTGTATCACCAGTAAAAAAACATGAAGAAGCTCTTATAACATTTAGCTCCTATAACATTCAGCCTCAGGTCGGAGCAGCGATGTCTGCTTTGTAAGTAGATTAAAAATTCAACTACATTTTTACATTATCGCAGTCAATGTGTTTTTTTTTTTTTATATTGTAGTTGGGTTGGAAATTCATTAACTGCTGCTAAGTATTTTCCTGTTGTGCCAAAAACTCCTGAGTTGTCACAGCGGACCCGACCTAGTAGATTTATACAGTATATAGGATATCTTCAGGTGGTCAGACATTTCCTAAAAGCATAGAACATGGTGAACAATATTGTAGTGAGTCTTTATCCCATTTACTGCAATTGACATAAAGGTTACGGTGGAGCAGACCTGTTTGTAGTAGGCCATCTCTGTAACCCTTTTGGCAGCTGCAGTCCCTTAGGCCAGGAGTTTCAAACTGGCGGCCCTCCAGCTGTTGCGAAACTCCAAGTCCCATAAGGCATTGCAAGGCTGACAGTTACAAGCATGACTCCCACAGGCTGAGGCATGGTGGGACTTGAATTTTCGCAACAGCTGGAGGGCCACCAGTTTGAGGCTATAAGGGCATGGTTGCTCCAACAGAACAACATTTATGAAAGAGGTGAGCTGTTGATATGCTAACCAATGTAGTGAGGTCAGGGTGGCAAATGATAAGATAGTCTATAGAGGTGGTAAGGATCTTTGTTGTAGGACTTGGGTCAGTCTGTGTTTTATTGTTTTTTCCAATGGTATTGGTCAGAGGTGGGGAAATGCTGAATTTCCAAAGAAGTGGGTCTTGTAGTAGGAGAAATCTCGAGTTTGGCGACAGTCCTGTTCCATATAGTGAGAATAAAGAGATATGTAAAGATGGGGTCATTTACCTTTGAGTAATTTTTCAATTCAAAGCCATATAGTAAGAAAGTGGCGCATGAGGATAGGCATAACTTTCTCATGAGTTTGGATTTGATCCATGGAAGGGCCTGGAGGTTGTGCATGGTAAGTGCTTGTTCAGTGAAGAAACATGGTTTGAAAGGCTCTTGTGGAACCAGTCAACCTGTCTAGTAAGGAGTTAGGCAATATGATAAAGGGATATATCAGGGGCATTAGCTCAGAATTAAAAAAAAAGTAAAAAAAATAAAAAAATAACAAAAATGGTCTAGGCACCTAAGGTCAAAAATGAAGAGCACAGCCCCGCAGCGAAAAGGTTAAAGGGTAACTCTACTCTCGCCGGGAAAAAAAATGCAAATAAAGATTTTATATATAATATAGCATGTACAATTGCAATCCAAGTCGTATTGTAATTGAATGTTATTAAAAATGTAATTTACTTTTCAAACTGCAGCCACTGTAATGTTCTATAAATGCAAAGCAATATGGCTACATAGAGTTTTTCTGTAAACAGAATGTGTACTGACCACTCCCCAGAAACATTATTACCTGTTTGTGTGATTGGCTCACCAATTTTCCCAGAAGTCTGCCTAAGATACAAGTGAGATTTCAGGCATCCCCTGCAACAAAAATTTAATTTTTGGTGAGATATTTCCAATAGGAGCATGTCTAAAGGGATGCAGGCCCAGAAGCTTTCCTCATTACTGCCCAGCAGCTGCCACAGCTGACAGATAATTATGAAACCACTCCCATTAGACTCACTGGGCACAGAGGCATAGAGGAACTCACAGGGATTTCTTCAGAATAACAAAAGGTAGGAATCTGCAACAAAGGTTGTTATAGTCCTTGCCATGTACACAGATCACCCAGAGAGGAATGTTTTGTTCTCAACAAAAGTGGAGTTATGCTTTAAAGGAAATGTGATCATATCCAATGTATAAAAGAAAAGCAGTTGCTTCAATATATAGATTAAAATCATTTTTTTTTCCAGGTGGACTATGTGAATTTTCTCATTATAATTTTATGCATTAAGTTTATAATATATTTCTCTGGGTTTCCCACATTACCTGTTTGTTTTTTTTTTGCACGAATGCATGGCTGATGAGCAGTCACACTTGTATCTCTTTTGTTATGCTTTTTCTGCAATTTGTTTGCACTGCTACCATAGTTACTACTAGTGTCACTTCAAGCCTGCTTGAATTTAAAGTTCTTACTGATGTAGCACCCTGCCCTAGGCTGGATAAATGTATTTTTTGGCTCTGTTGTACGGAGCTGGGCAGCAATGTGTTTTTAGGTCTGGTCAGGTCTATCCCTAAGGCCCCATTCACACCTGAGTGTAGCGTTTTCAGGCGTCAAAAGGTCACCAATGTAAAAAGCAGAAAAACGCCAAAATCTGCCTAAAAAAAAGTTACAGAACTAGTTTGAGCTTCAGGCGTTTTGGAGCTTCTGGCTTCAAGCGTTTTGGAGTGGAGATGTGAACCATCTCCATAGAGAATAATAGATTTTTTCCCCTCCAGCGTATGGTAGCTTCAAGCTTCAATCTACAAAACACTCAGATGTGAATGGGGCCTTAACCTGGGGGTTGACTGCCGAGAAGGAGGCCCAGAAATTGTGGCTGGGTAGTAGATACGTGTTTGGGAGGGTCTGTTCAGGGCTCCCTTTTTGTCCTAAGGCCTCTGCCCCTAGGAGAGAGAGCCTGTGTTACTGAAGAGCTGTTGCTGTTAGACCTCAGTGTGTCCTTGGCTATGAGCCTGAAAGAACCTGGACTTAAAGACATTTTCTGGAGGACTGTAGGGTGTCACAGGGAAGCTGGTTAGTAGCTGTCTTTGGACATTGTAGGGTTGATTTACTAAAGGCAAACAGATTGTGCACTTTGCAAAATGCAGTTGCCCTCTGCAAATGCAGTACAGAGCTTAGTAAGTGAGGCAAAGGTCTCTTTGCAAAAAGTATCCAATCACATGCAAGGAAAAGAAAGCATTTTTGCTTGCACGTGATTGGATGTTGGAAGTCAGCAGAGCTTTTGCTCATTTACTAAGCTCTGGTGAAACTGCTCTTGCAGAGTGCAACTGCACTTTACAAAGTGCACAGTGTATTTACCTTTAGTAAATTAACCCCTGTGAGTAGCAACTTTTACCTAGTGTTCCAGGTGTGCTTGTGCTTTTAGGGTTAGAAACCAGGGGTAGCTACAAGGACTGTGACTGCTGTTGCTGAGTCTCAGACTAGCTGACTGTGCCTGACAATTTGCCCTCCTGCACTTGCTTGTGTTTTTGGAATACCCTGTACCCTATCCCTCTCTCCTGTTCATTTACTGCAATAAAACTTCAAAAAGACACCCCTAGACTGAGCCTGTGTTTGTCAGTGTGCACTAGAACTGGTACCTGAGCTTGCAGCCTCTGAATAGGTAAGGAAGACCTAGGTTATTTCCAGTGAGCACTACACTGAGATACAACTATACTACAATAAATACAGTTAAAAAAACATTTTGGCTTGCTCAAAACAGTTGCCAACTGTTTTAACTACCTGAGATCCGCGCTATAGCCGAATGACGGCTACAGCGCGGATCTAATGTGCCGGGACGACGTCTATTGACGTCGTCCCGGCCACGAGCTGCCTGCGCGCCCCCTGAAGGGCGCGCGCGGCGCGCTCTGTGATCAGCGAGTCTGTGAGACTCGCTGGATCACAGATCCGAGTAAGGGGTCGATCCTGACCCCTTACCACGTGATCAGCTGTCAGCCAATGACAGCTGATCATGTGATGATAACAGAGCCGGTAATCGGCTTTTTTTCCTCCTCACGCTGACAGCGCGAGGAGAAAAAAAAAAGCCGATCACCGGCGGCAGTGAGAGGGACATCAGTCCCTCTCACTGCAATGTGCCCAATCCATGGTGCCCACCTTTGCCCCATTAAAGTGTCGCCTACCAGTTCCCACAGTGCCATCTGTCAGTGCCCACAGTGCCATCTCTCAGTGCCCACAGTGCCATCTCTCAGTGACCACAGTGCCAGTGCTGCACATCAGTGTCACCTGCCAGTGCTCATCTGTGTCACCTACCAGTGCTCATCTGTGTCACCTACCAGTGCCCATCAGTGCCCATCAGTGCCACCTATCAGTGCCACCCATCAGTGCCACCCATCAGTGTCATCCATCAGTGCCCATCGGTGCCACCCATCCATGCCACCCATCCGTGCCCATCAGTGCCATCTTTGCTGTCCCCATCAGTACCGACTTATCTGTCCCCACCAGTGCAGCCTATCAGTGCCCACCAGTGCAGTCTATCAGTGCCCACCAGTGCAGCCTATCAGTGCCAACCAGTGCAGCCTATCAGTGCCCACCTGTGCCGCCTCATCAGCGCATATCAATGAAGAAGAAAAATTACCTGTTTGAAAAATTTTATAACAAACTATTAAACATGATTTTTTTTTAAATTTTCCATATTTTTTTGTTTGTTTAGCAAAAAATAAAAACCCCAGCTGTGATTAAATACCACCAAAAGAAAGCTCTATTTGTGGGGAAAAAATGATAAAAATTTCATTTGGGTACAGTGTTGTATAACCGCGCAATTGTCATTCAAAGTGCGTCAGCGCCAAAAGCTGAAAATTGGTCTGGTCACGAGGGGGGTTTAAGTGCAAAGTAATCAGGTGGTTAAAGAGTATATATAGTTCAACTTTTCTATTGTTGTGGATAAAGTGGGTTTAAAATCCCTTTCAGGTTCTACCACTATCCAGTGCTCTGTTAGAGAGATAATTATATATACTGTATATACTGTATGTATATTAGTTCAGAATCTTGAAAAGGGTTGCATTCTTTCATTTATATTTAAAGTCATTAGGCATTTTGCAGTTTTTACAAAACATTCAAATAGAATTTGAAAAATCCGAATTATATTAAGTTACTGTGTGATTCACAGCCTGCACCAGTACATAAAACATTGAACATTGTGAATGCTGTTACTTCCTTGTAAGCTGCCAAAGGACTTCCCAAGGACTTTATAAAAGTTTTATTAGACAGAAATGTATTATGAAGAGGCAGCAGTAAATAATGACGAGGATCCACCTCCAGGGGATGCTTACCTAACTAATATTGATTCACAATGTGATGGATCTCTTCACTCTTGTCAAATGCACAGTTGTGGAAGCGTATTTAATTTTTTATGAAAAAGAGCAGATCCGTTTGGTAACTTTGTCCATATGCAAATAAGGCTCTGTTTTACACCTGGACTATACAGAGAACTCTCACAACAGCAGGAGCCACACTAATTGGCTCATGCTCGCTCCCCTGTTATGAAGACTGTTAAGTGGCATCTCTATGTGAAGACACCCTAAGCACAGTTTTCTAGAGCTCTATCTTGTATAGATGTATACTTTGTGGAGTCACTTGCTGATTGTCTCCAAGTACAGAAAATCTCCTTCATGTAAGGCAGCAATTGTTAAGTATCTGGATACATACATAGTCTAGGCAGGATGTATTTGATCGGATAGCACTGAAAATGTTCCACCATTGCATTAACATGGAAGATAAAATGAATAAATGAATTTTTCTAAAAGCAACGATTGCACTGGTAGGCCCCACTAACTTTATGTTCTTGTCAGAACATCATGACTAGTACCTTCTGTGCCTTCTGTTACTGTTTATGAATATCTAATATATGGAGGGATTAGTATATCTAGCACTGTGGACTTTGAAGGTGCTAGAGAACAAACAGGTTAAAACTTGTATATTGTTTTACAGGTTTTATTTTACATGAGCAGTGTTGGTCATCTTACTTTAAAAAAGTAATTTAGTTAAGTTACAAATTACTTATCCCAAAAAGTAATTGCGTTAGTAACTCAGTTACTACATTGGAAAAGTAATTAGTTACGCAGCAAAGTAACTGACTTTTTTTAAAAAATATTCTATACGTGTAACTAAGGGGCGGGTCTAGTATTACTGTAACCAAGGGGCGCATTTATTATTATTGTTATATATCGTGTAACCAAGGGGCTGCTCTATTATTACTCTAACCAAGGGGCAGATCTGTTATAGCGTGTAAGCAAGGGGCGGGTCTATTATTATTATATCGTGTAAGGGGTGGATTTCTACAGAAGAGGGCGAATGTTAAATTAATGGGCAGAGCTCGATATATAACAATAATAATAAATGCGCCCCTTGGTTACAGTAATACTAGACCCGCCCCTTAGTTACACGATAGACGCCCCTTGCAGAGTAGCACGAGCATCATGAGGGTGAGGCATCGCCTCGTACAATTACATGTTAACTGCGCCTGCGCTGTGTAGAGTTCACTCAGAGCTGTTTAGGTTCGGCAATTTTCGGAAGCTCCGTAGTCCTTCGTACTGCGCAAGCGCTGCGCCTGCGCAGTACAGGGGGTCCTTATCCGGCGGGGGAACTTTTTTGGCAGGACATCGGAATTACACTACTGCCATCTAGTGACGGTAGATGTAATTGGGGTAACTAAGCCAAAGTAATGGGAACTGAGTTACCATGAGGGGAAAAGTAATCAGTTAGATTACTAGTTACCCTCTAAAGTAACTGAGTTACGTAACTCAGTTTATTTTAACTCAGTTACTTACATCACTGTACATGACTATAAAACACATTCAGTATAGTCACAATTAAAAATAAATTAAATTGATTTAAAATTCTCTATCCCCCGCTGATGCTCTGGGTTCCTCCTCTTCTCCCTGTGCCACCATAGGAAGCCACTTTCTATTCCTTGATCTGTGTGTTCATTGATACACACAGGGGTTGATTTACTAAAACTGGAGAGTGTAAAATCCGGTGTAGCTGTGCATGGTAGCCAATCAGCTTCTAATTTTAGCTTGTTCATTTAAGCTTTGACAATAAAACCTGGAAGCTGATTGGTTTCTATGCAGAACTGCACCAGAGTTTGCACTCTCCAGTTTTAGTAAATATACCCTGCAATGAGGCTTTGCCCCACCGTCCGCTTCCTCATCATTCAATTTGATTGACAGCAGCAGGATCCAATGGCTCACTAGTGACAGCACTGGGAGGAGGTACACCTATCTACCAAGTCAGATAGGCCCAGTTCCTGGGCCGACCCTAAACCACTAAAAAAATTAGAGACTAGGATAACATCTGGACCAATACAATGATACCACCAGATAGAGTGGCTCAAATTACTATAAAACCGAGCTGACCATCTTTACACCAATGCAATCTGAGAGATATACGAGCTGAAAACCACTGCTTTTGGCACTCCATGCCCTAATCTGCTCATGTGGAGTGCTCATAAGCTCACCCCAGGGGAGTCTCAGTGGTGGAGAGAATTTTTCTCCCTCTGATTTGAGTTTGTGGCCATTTGGAGTTTGGCCTCAAACTTATACCCTTTGAATCCCTCCTGAGAATGCAGGGCTGTCCCATGAAACATGTAGAGGCACACAGAAAAGGTGTATAAAGAGCTTCTATATACAGTACATTATAAAAAAGCTATAGCATATATAATAAAGGTAAAGTGGGGTCCAATACAACCAAAGGGGTTTCTTAACACAAACTGATCCTTAATTTATTTTAAATGTGAATATATGTGCTCATAAAGTGATGTAAAATAACGTTTGTGAAACAATATACATATAAGTTTTACCCCATTCATTTTCCAACACCTTCAAAATCCACAGGGCCCTTTCTTTTTTTCTTTTCTTTAGTGTTGGTGTTTATGGTATCTTATTTTGATAAAACATTGGCAAAACATGCAAAAGATCGCTTAGCTTTTTAACACTTCACCATGCCCCATGCCCCATGCCCCATGCACCATGTTGGGCCCTTTCCTGACTCCTATTACCTTCTTATTAAATCTACAGACACTAAGCTTACTGACGAGTTGCAGTGTATGTTATACTACCTCTTTTATGGTAAACCTAATGCCGCGTACACACGAAGGGACTATCCTGCGGGATTATCCGCTGGACCGAAGTCCAGCGGATAATCCCCTCGTGTGTGGGCACCGGCGGACTTTTTGGCGCCAAAGTCCGGCGGACTTTTTGGCGCCAAAGTTTTAAGTTTGGTTTTAAAATTATCCGCTGGACTTGGCAGTCCGGCGGACAATCCTGCCGTTAGTAGGCAAGTCCGCGGGACCTTTGAAATGAACGGACTTGCCGCTCATCGGCAAGTCCGTTCATTTAGCACGTGACTTCAGTTACGTAGCTAGCGTAGGCAGTAAATGCCGCCGCGCTAGCTCCGTGACCTGGCATGGATTTAAAGGGACTCCCCACGCCGAAAAAACGGCGTGGGGGTTCCCCCCAAATCCATGTCAGACCCTCATCCGAGCACGCAGCCTGGCAGGCCAGGAAAGGGGTGGGGACGAACGAGCCCCCCCCTCCTGAGCCGTACCAGGCCGCGTGCCCTCAACATGGGGGGTGCCCTGGGGAAAGGGGGGCCGTGCGGCCCCCCCACCCCAAAGCACCTTGTCCCCATGTTGATGAGGACAAGGGCCTCTTCCCGACAACCCTGGCCATTGGTTGTTGGGGTCTGCGGGCGGGGGCTTATCGGAATCTGGGAGCCCCCTTTTATAAGGGGGCCCCCAGATCCCGGCCCCCCACCCTATGTGAATGAGTATGGGGTACGATGTACCCCTACCCATTCACCTAAGGTGTAAAATGTAAAGTACAAAAACACACACACTTTTGAAAAAATATTTTATTGCACTGCTCCGGGGGTCTTGTTCCGTCTTGGGGGTCTTCTCGCCGGACTCCTCCGCTCTCTTCTGCTCTTTTACCTAGCTCTTTCACGAGCGGAGGAGTCCGGCTACCTTCTTCGTCGGCGCCGCTGTCGTCGTCTGGGGGTCTCGATCCGCCTTCGGGGTCTTCCGGGGGTCTCTTCTGTTCTTGCGGCGGTCGTCGTCTTCCGCGCCGCCGGCGCCTTCTTCTTCTTCTTGTCCTTCTTCTTGTTCTTCTTCTTCTTCCGATGTTGACCCGATGCTCTCTCTGCCCGGAATGGCAGAGCCGCGCTGCGCTGGGACTTATATAGGGACATGGGACAGGGTCACATGCTCATGTCACATGGTGACCCCGCCCCCTTGTGTTGTCACAGTCCCGGAGGATGCTGGGACTGTGACATCGCAAGGGGGCGGGGTCACCATGTGACATGAACATGTGACCCTGTCCCCATGCCCCTATATAAGTCCCAGCGCAGCGCGGCAAAGGCATTCCGGGCAGAGAGAGCATCGGGTCAACATCGGAAGAAGAAGAAGAAGAAGAAGGGCAAGAAGAAGGACAAGAAGAAGGACAAGAAGAAGAAGGCGGCGCCGGCGGCGCGGAAGACGACGGCCGCCGCAAGAACAGAAGAGACCCCCGGAAGACCCCCGAAGGCGGATCGAGACCCCCAGACGACGGCGGCGACGACGAAGAAGGTAGCCGGACTTCCCCCGCTCGGTAAAAGAGCTTGGTAAATGGCGGGGGAGTCCGGCGAGAAGACCCCCAAGACGGAAGAAGACCCCCGGAGCAGTGCAATAAACTATTTTTTCAAAAGTGTGGGTGTTTTTTTTACTTTACATATTACACCTTAGGTGAATGGGTAGGGGTACATCGTACCCCATACTCATTCACATAGGGTGGGGGGCCGGGATCTGAGGGCCCCCTTATAAAAGGGGGCTCTCAGATTCCGATAAGCCCCCGCCCGCAGACCCCGACAACCAACGGCCAGGGTTGTCGGGAAGAGGCCCTTGTCCTCATCAACATGGGGACAAGGTGCTTTGGGGTGGGGGGGCCGCACGGCCCCCCTTTCCCCAGGGCACCCCCCATGTTGAGGGCACGCGGCCTGGTACGGCTCAGGAGGGGGGGGGCGCTCGTGCGTCCCCACCCCTTTCCTGGCCTGCCAGGCTGCGTGCTCGGATGAGGGTCTGACATGGATTTGGGGGGAACCCCCACGCCGTTTTTTCGGCGTGGGGAGTACCTTTAAATCCATGCCAGGTTACGGAGCCATCGCGGCGGCATTTACTGCCTACGCTAGCTACGTACCTGAAGTTACGTTCTAAATGAACGGACTGCTCCGTGTGTGGGCAAGTCCGTTCATTTTCAAAAGTCCCGCTGACTTTTGGCCGGTGGGTTATCCGCCGGAGAAGTCCGTGCGTGTGTGGGCAAGTCCACACGCTCGGAAAGTCCAGCGGACCCAGCTGGAAAGTCCGGCGGGATTGTCCGCTGGACTAAGTCCGCCGGCAAAAGTCCGCACGTGTGTACGCGGCAAAAGGGTTACTGCAAATCAAGTTTGGGACCTGCTACAAACGATGAACCAGGGTCACTTGACATGTTTTCATAATTACTGTAACAACCATATGCAAAATTACCTTGCATAGTATAACAAACCTGTGAGCATGAAATTGACAACTCTAATGACAGGTGATGCAGTAATATGTGTGTCCATGTGTTTCTACAACATTCATCTACATCAGGGATATGCAATTAGCGGACTTCCAGCTGTTGCAGAACTACAAGTCCCATGAGGCATAGCAAGACTTTGACAGCCACAAGCATGAAACCCAGAGGCAGAGGCATGATGGGACTTGTAGTTTTGCAACAGCTGGAGGTCCGCTAATTGCATATCCCTAATCTACATGGTCAGCATGATTTATAATTAGGGATGAGCTTTAGGTTTTAATCAAATGTGAGTGTGATCCAAACCCAGTTTGTTATCAGTTTCACAAACTGCTGCACAAACATATTTGGACAGTTTGCCCATGCAAATCCCTGTCTGCTGTTTATAAACAGTGCCAGCCAGGGATCATGGGCAACATCAGTGACCAAATATGATCATGGCCATATTTGCTGCATGATGTCACCTATTACAGGTTGAACTGGATCGACTGGTGTCTTTATTTAGCCTTACCAACTTTGTAATAATGTAACTATGATCCCAGGCTGGTTGATTTACAAACAGCACCCAGGGTTTTGTCACTTAGTAGCAGTAGTGTGCAGCCAGGCACCATTGCTGGTCATCGTGGCAGTGAGGCAACATAGTCAAGTGGTGGGTTGTGTTAACAAGGCAACATTGTCAGGTGGCGGGTCATCTTAGCAGCTGATCATTGTCATTGACGATGGATCTACATTGCTGGACAATGTGATTGATGTTTGATTTACATCATGGGATGTTATTAAAACTTTTGTAAAAAGGACTTTTTTCATGTTGGGAGCATTTGACATTTTTGGGGAATGGGTAATAAGTATGAATGCCCATTTCCCTGGTGTGGGGGCGGATATCTGGGACCCCTTTATTATAAAGGGAGCTTAGAGCTTCCACTAAGCCCCCATAACCATTGCAAGCGGTGTGGCTTTGCTAGCTCCTTGCACAGTACGGGGGGCCCCCCCCCCCCCCCCCCCCCCCCCCCCCCCCCCCCCCTCGTACGCCCCCCCCCCCCCCCAGTATTGAAAGGCATGTGCCCTGGTACAGTTCAAGTATGCTCTCTGCCCTCCCTTTCCTGGCCACCCAGGCTGCATGCCATTGAACACATTTTAATGTTAACCCCACAATGGTTTTTAAAATATATATAGTTTTTAAGTTTGTATTGTTACATGTCTGACATGGCAGTGCTGAGCTTCCAATTTTTTAATTTTCATTTTTTGATTTAAGCCTGAAAAAAATGCCAAAAAAATAAGATTTAGTTCACATAACCTTCAGTGGGGTTATGCACTATGTTTGGACTTCCCTCTGTGGTCACCTTCAGTGCACCAAACTTTGCTTGGTTCTCTCATCTATAAAGTATACAGTAAACCAATAATACACACTCTCACCCTACCTTCTGTGTATCCCCACTGTGCTTATGTGTGAATCTCAAACAAAATAAATAAAGTAATTAGCTGCCACTCTTAAATAAATGAATTATGTGCAATATTCCTAGTATATAGTGTGGAATGAGCGGCGCTGGCTGCTATCTATGTAAAGTCAAGCTATACAATAGAGTGAAATGTGGTGTATCAAAATAAATGAATAGAGCGATACAAATGACACACTTCTGTGCAATGTAACAACTTATGTAGAAAACAAAATCACCCTGTGACATAAGTGAATAAAAACAATAAATAACTCAATACATAGAAATAACTCATGTATAAAAATATAAAAAAATGCAGAAAAGTGCAAAAAATAAAAATATATAATATATATATATATATAAAAAAATATAAAATATATCATAAATTGTCCAATTCAGATAATACAAAAAAGTCCACTTCAAATATGATCTGCCTATATATGGTGACCAGTGAATCACTCAAAGCGATGTTCCAAAAAAAAAATAAAAAAAAATAAAAAAATGATTTCCAGCAACACTCCTCCACCACACTGGCACACACAGCGGTGGAGGAGTGTTGCTGGAAATCATTTTTTTTTTTGGAACATCACTTTGAGTGATTCACTGGTCACCATATATATTTTTATTTTTATTTTTTGCACTTTTCTGCATTTTTTCATATTTTTATGAGTTATTTCTATGTATTGAGTTATTTATTGTTTTTAATCACTTATGTCACAGGGTGATTTTGTTTTCTATATAAGTTGTTACATTGCACAGAAGTGTGTCATTTGTATCAAAACTGGCCTCAAACAGAGGAAGGATTTGCCTTACAGCGTAACACTCAGCCTGACAGCTCAGAGTTAAAGGGCAAAAAAAAAACTGGGAAACAAAAATAAATGAATTAAAAAAAAGAAATAATAATAATTAGAGGCAATGCTACTGTACCCTAATATTTAAGGACCCGTGATTCAAGAATATTAGAAATGCTCCTTGATGATTGGTTCTCTGTAAAAGCAATGGCCCGTACACACGACCCGAATATCGTACGAAAACGGCCGTCCGAGGAAGGATTTACAATTTTCGGATCGTGTGTACACTACTTTCGACAGTCGATCACGACAGTTCATCCGATATTATTCGATCGGACATGCATGGAAATTTTCCTCGTACGATTCCAGATCGTACGATTTTCGTTTAGTTAGTATAGTTGTCGTCCGAAAATACAATACAGATACATTACAACACATGACATCACTTCCGATTTTTTTTTCTATCATACGAGAATTTTCGTGACTTTTTTTAGCTATTCAATTTCTACTTGCGATTATTAACCGAAAGCGGTCGTACGATATTCGGATCGTGTGTATGGGGCATTAGTCAGCCACCCCACGCATTAAAGCAGTATTATGTCCAAAACTGTAATATATTGAAGTTTTGTTTTTTGACCTCCCTGGCGGTATGATTAATTCAGATTTTTGATGCGCAAAGCGGTACAATTCTTTTGCATAGAAATTTGGCGTTTTATATTGTAGGCCTGTAATTCTTAGGAATAACACACTTAAATCTGTCCCAACAAGAGTCTAGTAGATATCGCGGGGTATGATAAAGTTTGAAACACAAAATCAATAAATTATAATATCATAAATAACTATAAATAATTATAACAAATAATAATATAATAATAATAAAAATTATTCAATAATGTAATCGAATCAAAAGCACTGATATGTGCCCAGTTGCAGAATTGTCGCTGTCTGTCGTTACTTTCAGTGTTTGATGACGAATTTCCCCACAAATCACTATCGCTCAATTCTGCAAGTGATTCTAATTTATTATCGCTGTTTTCTAGCTGGTCTAAAACCACTTTTGATGTAAAGGGACAGTTTTGGTTGCTATGGACAATCTCCAGTTTCCAGGCAGAAAGAACAGTATATATAATATAAAACTGCATGCAGGGCACTGGACAAACCACTAGGGACAATAGGGAGGTGAAATAATTACATACAGTAATGTAATCTGTAAGATTACAGTGTACTGTATGTATAGTGTGTGTTTTACTTTTTGAATATGGTGCTGTGCTCCGTCCCCGTGTGTCGCAATGCTCGCAAGGAACGAGCTTGGCTCTGTGATGAATCAAGTGGAGACACGTCCGACACACACTGCGGGGAGACATCGCAGGATCCAGGGGACAAGTTAACTTTCCTGTACCTGGATCCTGCGATGCGATCCGAAGTGTGGCTCGAGGTTACCGCTTTTGGTACTGAAAATCCACCCCGAGCCACACTCGGGAATACCGTCAGGGAGGTTAAACAACAGACTTACTGGCTGGATCACCAGATGAAAATAAAGGAAAGAAAACCTAAAATAGAAAACAAAGACCACATCTTAGAATTGGTAAGCTGCA
Source organism: Lithobates sylvaticus (assembly GCA_028564925.1). NCBI lineage: Eukaryota > Metazoa > Chordata > Amphibia > Anura > Ranidae > Lithobates > Lithobates sylvaticus. The sequence goes on from CM053031.1 coordinate 85,049,523, forward strand.
ATATAATAAATGTTTGCATTTGGGTTTTACACAGCTTTAAGCCCTACTTCTTATAACCTTGTCTGATTGGGTATTGTGGATAATAAGAATGCAGGAAAAATGAAGTCTCATCTTTCCTCTTACAGTACAGAAAGAAAATCCTTATTTGTCTCATCACAACAGTTGCCCTACATATGAATTTGTAATATTTGATGGAAACTAGTTTATATGAAAGCAACCAATCTATCTGCACATCTTTTCTATTTTTCTGCTTCTATTTTAATGCATCACATTATATTAAGTAACTTTTAAATCCCCTGTGGACTACAGATCCCCTAGAATAGATGTTATGAAGAAGAGGAGAGTGGAGGCTTTTCTGTGGTCCTAACACTTCCTTTCCTAGAATGACAGCATTTCTGTTCCATAGATACAACACGTTGGCTGAATCTTGTCACCTTGGGATAGGAAGTGCTTCTGGCAGGATAACCAGGTCAAAATGAAGCAATAAAATCTGAACACAAAAGCAGCCACCCTCCAAGGACTAGTAAACTGCAAGAAATTGAAATTTAGTTTGAGTGTTTAGGTACGGTTTATTGTATACATATGCGCATAGGTGTGTTTGCAGCTTGTACTGCTAGTGTTTTGCCAGGTGTTTCATTAATTTCCATATTATAATTACCCTAATGGATTACAGTAAACTGTGTTTCTATTTGTGAACCCAGAATAATGAGAAAAAAAAGTATATTATTTTCATTTTCAGATAAATGCAGAATAGTTTACATAAACAATAAATGCAGACTATTGCTGATTAGACCGCCTGGGCACATACAGCCAACATCCTTTACCCTGGATAATTATCCACCAGTTTGTTTTCATATCATAATTGACATTTTGTAGCAATTAAAGTTATACAAGGGTCTCAAGTTCAAAATGTTATCCTTCTTGGACATTAATTGCAATTAATACAATCCAAATTCTTATACGGCTGAACCAAATCATACAAAAAAAACAGAGTAGAATAAGCCAAACGCCAGTAGCAACATCTCAACACATTTTATACATTTACATAAATTTCATAATAATAATCAGAATAATCATAAATATCCCTGTAGGTGGGAGCTCAAAATAAAATTGGATGGGGTCAAGGGTATAAATTAGTGTTTTTGGTGTGGTTAGAGATGATTTGCTAGAGGTTTTCTATTAGATATATTCTGTTATGCTAAAGTCATAATGCTATGGTTTGGTGTTGCTTCTATACGTTTGTTTGAGCATTTAATTTGTTATAGTTTAAGCTTATTCTTTAAAATGTAATTTTAAAGAAAACTGGGAGATGGGAAGAGAAAGGTAGGCCTTGCCTTTTTTATCTGTAAAGTTTTAAAAATATTTTAATGCAGTAATGTTAACGAAAATTTTTTACAAAAGAAATCACTGTCCGTGAAAAATACACGTCAACATGGTCAATACTGTAGATACAGAATGCAGAAAAGCAGAAGTTATTTGTAAATCTCAACTATTCCTGTAAACTTGTAGTTTGTCCAAGCCATCCTCTTGGGTTACTACTAAGGCCTTATAGGCTGAAACGCGTCAACTGACTTAATCTACGTTTGTTCACTGTGGCTATTTAATAAAAATGAAGAAATTTTAAGAGCAACAACCAGAGTGCAGATAATTTTTTCTACATCCTCTTCCCCATCCTTAGCCATCTATTGGTGCTTTCATTTTATTAATAACCCCATTTAAGTAGTTATCCCTTTATCCCTATTAGGTGTGAATTACACATACATGAGAGAGTTTTGTTTAACATTTCAGTACCGGCATGTTTTACCCCCTTCGTTACCAGGACATTTAGCTTTCAGCACCGTTTAATGATTATTTATTGTGAATTCAAATAGAAAACAGTACAAATATAATGTATGAAAGAAAAAAATAAACAAAACATAAGATATCACCATAATAAGCTACAGCTCTCTTAAACCTGTAACTCACAAAATGTAATTTAGTTATCCAAGAAATCGTACATATGGCATACATTACCACTTACATAATATAATGCAGAATTTTCAAAAGAATTTTAAAGAAAGAAGAAAAAGGAAAGAAAAAGTAAAAAAAAAAAACAGAAAAAAAGGGGGGGGGGGGTGCATTGCCAGTAATGCCAATCGTTACATAATAAATAAATGATAAACCTAATTACTTCACCTTGTATCAAAGAGATCATATCATCCACTGCCTGCCAGAACGGGTGTATAAAAGGGCAAAACAACCATAGCTGACCATGTGTGGCTCAGCTTCCACAATCTCTCCAGCACAAGGGTGAGTTTGATGTATACATAGCGTAAAGTTTGGCTGGTGTATAATACCAGCGAGTAAGAAGTTTATATTTAGCCTCCCTGGCGGTATTCCAGAGTCTGGCTTGGGGTGAGATTTCACTACCAAAAGCGGTATTCCTGAGCTAGACTCGGGATCGCATCGCAGGATCCATGTAGAGGTTACTTACCTTGTCCCCTGGATCCTGCGATGTCTCCCCGCTGTGATCTGCGAGCCGCCGTGTCTCGCTCAATCTGTCACAGTGCCGAGCTCCATTCCCTGCGAGCGTTGCGACGCACGGGAACAGAGTTTGACGCTAAATTCAAAAAGTAAAAAACACAGTATAGATACAGTATACTGTAATCTTACAGATTACAGTACTGTATCAAATAATTACACATCCCCTTTGTCCCTAGTGGTTTGTCCAGTGTCCTGCATGCAGTGTTATATTATAAATACTGGTCTTTATGCCAGGAAACTGGAGATTGTCCATAGCAACCAAAAAATGTCAGTTTATGTCAAAAGTGCTTTTAGACCAGCTAGAAAACAGCGATAATAAATCAGATAGAAAAAAATCACTTGCAGAATTGAGCGATAGTGATTTGTGTGGAAATTCATCATCAAACACTAAAAGTAATGACAGCGACAATTCTGCAACTGATTTGTGTTTTTGATTTGATTACATTGTTGAATCATTTTTATTATTATTTGTTATAATTATTTATAGTTATTTATTATATTATATTATAATTTAATAAATTTAATAAATTATAATTTATGATTTCGTATTTCAAACTTTATCATACCCGGGATGTCTATTAGACTCTTGTTTGGATGGATTTAAGTGAATTGTTTCTAAGAATTACAGGCCTACAATATAAAACGCCAAATTTCCATGCAAAATAATGGTACAGCTTTCAGCACCTAAAATCTGAAATCATACCACCAGGGAGGTTAACCACTTCCATTCTAGAGAAAATAGCAGACACACAGGAAAGTCGTGTAACCTTATCTTTTTGTTTGTCCGTAAGAGTAGATTGCAAGTCTGATTTCCAACGACCAATATAGGGTAGTCTGGACTTTGAAAAGTCACAAGAGCTTTAAAAAATTAGGAAACAATGCTGTATCGGATCTTTAAACCACAGGATGGATTCAATAGGGGTCAATTCTTTCAAAGAATGAATAGGTTGTGGTAGACTCTGAAAAAAATGGGACAGTTAGTTTTCAGCACTGTAATTGTTTTATTGATAAATACTGGGTCATGCAACACTGTACCAAAATTAATGTAATATAATTTTATTGAGGCAGATAGATCTTTATTTATGCAGTGTTTAATAACAACTGAGTTTTTTTTATTTTTTATTATCTAAAAGAAAAAAGACCAAAATAGTTAGGTAAAAACTGCTTTCTTTTGTTTATGTTTTATTTATAAAAAAAAATATATCAGAAAAGTATGAAAGTCCCCCAAATGACCCCACTTTGGAAAGTATTTTTTGGACATGAAGAAACACGCTGATATTAAGGGCGGTTTAAACAAGACGCTTAGACGAGTAAATGTACAGGTCATACATAGAGGGATCAGAAGGTTATGGGGTTAATATACAGGTCACACACAATGGAAAGATGGAGAGGAAGGGGTAATGTACAAGTCAGATAAATGACAGGATAGGGCTGACATATACTGTAGAGGGTGAATGATACTAGAGGGGTCAATTCTATTATTGTTGGCACTTTGCTGTATCGAACTGGTACTGGTACTTTTTTTTTTTTTTACATCCCTCTGTTTTCAGGATGGGTTGGTCTTCTTTTCCTTAAATGAAATGTACTGTTAATAACATTGTAAGAGTGTAGCAGTTGCTCTGGGATATTATATTATAAAAATGTATGTTTGATTCTTTTTTTTTTTTTTTTCCCTCCCTTCTTTTTTAAATACCTTTGAAGGGCTGGACAATAAATGAACTAAAATTACTGTTGATGATGCTGTTTTTATTTGCTTAACTAATTTTTTTTTTTCTCTGTAAATTTATATGAGGCTTTTCTTTCTGTATTTCCTTTTAATCTGTTATAAAAATTTCTAAAAATAAAATCTGATTAAAAAAACTGAGAAAAAATTGGTACTGCCTGGTGGTCAGGATGCTTTCTTTCCTCTTACACATACACTTATTGGTGTGTGAGAGCAAACAGTGCTTCCTGATCAGTAAGTGACATGCAGCTGCTAGCTGCAGCATGTGTTTACATTCTTTGATGTTGAGATTGGTCACAGTGATTGCATGGTACAGAGCCACTCCCATTAGCTCTGTATCATTTTCTTGTGATCCGCTGTGTTCAATTACAGCATGGTCACAGGAGGTCAGTTTAAATGTTAAGGTATTTTGTCAACAGGTTACTGTTGGAGAATGATGGACTTTTTAGGCGTAAAGTAAATGTAAAAAGTTTTTTTATTAAAAACATATAAATTAAAAGAATAAATTATAAATCTAAAACAGATTGTTTGGAAGAACAATCTAACAAAATATAGAAGTATTTAACAAGCTGATGTACAAATATGCTCAGATAGTAACAGCGTGGTTCCAATGAGGTCACTATATTTAAATGTAATCATTCAAATTTTCTTGGAAAATTGTGACATTGAAGTAAACAAAAAACGAAACCATAGGTGAGCAGTTCAGTCATACAGAAAAACAGCTTGTCTGCAGTTGCTCTACATGTTACGCGTCCTAAGACGCTTCCTCAGGAGCTTTCTATATTAGGAATAAAAAGAGAAAACAGATATGCAATGAGAAAAATTATTATAATATAACATAGTCGTATGCGACATTGGATCAAAGGCGGCCAGGGGCGTAGGAGCGTCAGCCGTCACCAGTGGAGAAGGGAAAGAAAAAAAGGGGGGGGAGAAAGTAAGAAAAAGGGGAGAAAGAAAAAGAAGGGGGGTGGGAGAAATGTGTGTGAGTGAATGGATGGGAAGTGTGATTGAGAGCAGAATAAGAGAGGGAGAGAAGGGAGGCAGGAGGGAGACAGGTGGAGTGAAGAGGTGTGCATCATGGGAACGGGTGCAACATAGTCAAATGCATAGTAGGTGTAGTTTACAGTTTTTACTTACAATCCCTGTAAAGGGAAGGAGTTTAGTGGAGCGGGGAACCGGGGTACCAGGGTACGTTTCTCTGCAGCGGTGCTTTTGACATATACGTATGTCACTAGGCCGGGATATTCTGTATTAATATTTTATTAGTAGATTATTTTTACTTTTTTATAGAAATTAATAATGTTTGTATAAATATGCCATTAATCTCTGCTTATCCATCAATGTGTACATGTGCTTGAGGTAGAAATTGAGTGATGCACATATATATGTGCAATATGTATCTAAGAATGTAGATAGGTAAAGTTGTATATCATCTTATATATACATATACGACTGATGCGTAGATATGGGTGCAAATGCATTCCCACAACTATCCATTTATGTAAAAGGGAAAAGTGGATATTAATGCAACACTGTGCACGATGATGGCAGCATGTAAAGAGGATACTAAGTGTTTCTACTTACCCTATAGTAAAAAATTAGCCTGTTAGTTAGTTTTATGATCCCATGCAATGGGGTCGTTTTTGAAAAGGCAAGTACGGCGGGACAGGTACTACGGAACAAGCCTGCTTCTAGGGCATCCAACTGACCAACACTTATGTGGGAAGGTGGAGGAGGGTTCAGCCAACTGGTCCAGAAACGTCCTACTAGAGGAACATAGCAAGGCGGGAGATAGTTACATATGGCTAGTCCTATATTAACCAAGTGATTGCCCTAACAGAGTGGACACTGCCAAGTTTCTTACCTGGTGGCGATAGAGCTCCGCTGCGGTTCCCCGCTCTGGCAGCTAATACGGGAAGGCTGCTATGTCTGACGGCAGCCTAAGCCGTCTTTTAAGTGCAGCCGTCCCGTTAGTGACGTCACCGCGTAAACGCGGAACGTCAAACTACCCGGCCAAGTCCTACAGCGCATGCGTCATGGAACGGAGGATCGCGGCGTCGGCTATTATAACCAGCGCAGCAAACTCAGCCCATGCGCATGCGTGGGACATGGCACCCAAAGGGAGAGCGGTGATACCGATCCCCCCCTGAGGCCGAAAGCATCACTACGGCTGCAACGAGTGCAGCCAGCGACGCTTTGTGGCCGCATGATGCACCGCAGCGAAACGCTCCACCTGAGAATCAGAAAAATAGAGGGGAAAAAAGATGAGTGAGAGACTGGGTTGAAGATAGGAAGTAAAAAGGAAACATAGGAATGTGACGAATGGGGATATGTGACGGACGACGGCCCATATAGCCAGAGGATACCCTTCACTCAATGCCACACAGAGTATTGAAGTGGTGTCAATTGACAGGTGTCTGAAATATCATAAGTATTAGTCCAAGGTCGGAGGCCTTGAAATGTGCAATAAAGTAAGAACAATATACAGAAAAAAAGGAGAACAATATAAATTGAATATACTAAACATAGGCATAAAATAAGGAAAGGTATATATTATTATAAATAAATAGATAGGATTAAATTACATAGTTTTTCAAAAATGATTATCTTTTTGAGGTGTTTGATCGAACAGTGACGACAGTTCAGATCATATGTCTTTTTATGATAGAGGCCGCATAAACTATGTATGCGGCATCTAGCACACTAAAGACCCATTTGATATAGAGGTTGATTATATATTCAGTAGAAGGTGTATATACCTTGAATGTTACCTCCTTATCCATTAGGAAAAAATTAATAAAAAGGATAAATGCAGAAAAACGGGAAGGGAGGGGGGAGGGGGGAAAGGGAAGAGGAAGAGGAGGGGGGGGGGGGAAAGGGAAGGAGGAGTGAATGAAATTAAAACAGGAAGGGAGGAGGAGAGCGAGAGGAAGATGGGGCCTAAACAGACAGGGATGGGAGGAGGGGTAAGTGGGGGGAAAAAAGGGGGAGAGGCTTGAATGGAAAATTGTATACTAAAAAATTACTTAAAGATTTATTTGCAAGGGAACGGAAATATTTATATGATATATGTATTAGAGTGTGGTTGGGAACTGAGAAGAATTAATGATTAGATTGTACAATTCATAGCTACAAAAAGGATTTGTAAGAATGTGATTCATTGAGGCCGGGGGCGTACATAGCGTCCAACCGCTCTATCCATAATGTCTCCTTTTGTAGGATTAATCTGTCCCAATTTCCACCTCGTGGATTTTTGGGCACAACTGCTAGTACACTGAAGGAGACGCAGGAGGTGTCAAACCTATGATATAGGTCGATGTGCCTACTGACCGTGGTGAGCATTTTTCCATTGGAGGAAACATATACATGATCTTTTATTCGCTGCCATAGGCAACGAGCTGTCTTGCCTACGTAAAAGGCCCCGCAGGTACATAGCATAAGGTAGACAACCCCTTGGGTGGTACAGTCTGCTCTTGTTTTTAAAGTAAAAGTATCTCCTTTAGGAAGTCTAAAGCCCCATACACACGGTCGGACAATCCGCGGACCAGGTCCGTCGGACCATGTCCGTCATACTTTGTCTGATGTTGGTTTTGCGTACACACGGTCGGACAAAGTTGTCGGAAAATCCGATCATTTTGAACGTGGTGACGTTTGTTGCCTACGACGGGACAACGTAGAGGCTAGTAGCCAATAGCTTTGGTCTTGTAATGTGATCTGAGCATGCGTAGCACTTTGTCCGGTCGGACAACCGTACACACGATCGGGTTTGGTGTGATCGGACCGGGTTGACGGCAAATCTTTCCAGCAGGAGATAAGACTTTGTCCGTCGGACAAACCGACGAACACTGTCCGATGGTGCATACACACGGTCTGATTTTTCAACAACCTTGTCCGATCGGACAGAATCCATGAAAAAGTCCGACCGTGTGTATGGGGCTTAATAGTTTTGCTTTGGCATACCCATGGACAGAAGTCACAGTTGCCACATTGAAATGTACCATTTGGCTTTTTATCGATCTGTGGTACATTAGAATAGTGACTTGAGACCAGACGGTCACGTAGCGACGTGGTGCGTCTAAAGGTAAGCTCTGGTCTCAGGCCAATATGTTTCCTCACGGTTGGATCCTGGTAAAGTAAATGCCAATGATTAGTGATAATATCACGGATTTCTTGGTGCTGGGAAGAGTAACGTGTAATGATTCTGGATTTGGCTGTTTTTTCGAAATTAAGTTCTTTCTTGGAGTATAAAAGTGTATTTCGTGGCTGTTTTAGTGCCTTGTTATATGCTTTTCGTAAAGTGGATTTAGTATAACCTCTTGCTCGCAGCCGTAATTGGAGTGATTTAGCTTCTACTATAAAGTCTTGAAGATGTGTACAATTACGCCGTAACCTTATGTATTGTGCATAAGGGATACTTTTTAGTAGGGCTGCGGGGTGGGCACTGTCTGCGTGTAGGATTGTATTCCCGGCAGTTTCCTTTCTATAAAGGGTTGTGGCTAAACAATTCGTTTGATCTTTGAATATGGCCAGGTCCAAGAAGTTAATCCTAGACTGATTCATATTCACAGTAAATTTTAGGTTGAAAGAATTGATGTTAAGTGCCTCGACGAAAGTTGACAGTGTGGTGGAGGTACCAGTCCAAATTAAGAAGATATCGTCTATGTACCTCCACCAGGACATAATCCGGTCGGTGTACATAGATAGATCCTCCGTTGAAAAAATATAACGTTCCCACCCCCCCAGGTACAGGTTTGCATAAGCTGGCGCACAGCATGTGCCCATAGCAACTCCCTGTACCTGGAGGAAGTGGGACTCCTTGAAACTAAAATAATTGTGTGTTAACACAAATTTTAAAAGGGTTAGAATAAATTCGTTGTAGTTCCATTGAGTATGGGGTTCCTCATAGAGGAAGGTGCGAACCATCTCGATGCCCTGCTCGTGAGGGATGCTGGAGTACAGCGACTCCACATCTAGAGTCACGAGGAGGGCATCGGGAGGGACCACCAAACCTTCAACCTTCTTTAAGAAGTCGAGTGTGTCTGAAGTATAGGATGAGAGACTCATTACATGTGGTGTAAGGACTGAGTCTACCAGTCTACTAGCTCTCTCCGTGAGTGAACCAACGCCCGATATAATGGGTCGACCGGGTATGGGTGAACATTTTTTATGTACCTTTGGTAAGGCGTAAAACGTAGCCTCCTTGGGAAATTTGTTGTTCAAATAGTTATAGGTATCTTGGTCTATCAGGTTGTTGTGATAACCTTGATTTATGATCGTGAGGTATTGGTTCTGATACACGGAGAGGCTTGTAGAGGGTATAGGTTTGTACCAGTCTTTGTTCTGTAAGATAGCGTAACACATCGTTTCATAGATTGATCTGGTCATCAAGACAACATTGCCTCCCTTGTCTGATGCCTTGATGACCAGATCAGGATGGTTATTGAGTTTGATAATGGCATTTCTTTGACAGGAGGTGAGGTTAGTAGGATATGAGTCAATCTGCATGTCCTTAATATCACTAATTACACTCAATAAAAACGTCCAAATGTGGGCATTAGTTGACAGATCTGGAAATCGGGTAGATTTAGGTTTGAACTTTTTAGGAGTGGCTGTTGCATTGGCATATTCGACTATGGGTGTAGAGCTATTTTGTGTTTGAGAGGTATCGTTTAGGGTGACATCGTTATTTTCTTCCAGGAGTATCATAAGGTCCCGGAGTGCTCTAAAATCTGCCATGGTGTAATGTTTAATACTTTCAGCTAATTCACGTTCCTGTCTGGTTCTAATAGTGGTTTGGTCGAACAAATTCCTGTCAAATTCCTTGCAAACATGTATATGTCCTTAATTAACTCGTATTTGTCTAGATCTGTTGAGGGGCAGAAACTTAATCCCAGTTTTAATACTTCCAATTCAATATTGGTGAATTGGTACGTAGTTAGATTAATAATATCCAATTCTAAGTTAGGTGCGAGTGAGGCTCCGCCATCTGAAAATTTGGTTGTGTTGTGGCTGTTAAAGCTAGGTGTGAATCTAGTGTAGTTTGTCTAGTGATTGCTAAATTAGAATTATTGGGAGTCATTTGTGTGGTAGGGACAGGGCCAGGTACAACTAAGTGATTCATTGTTGGTGGATTAACTATTTGTGATCCAGTGGTGATCGGTTGACTGGAAGAAATACGTGTAGGGAGTGAATTTACTGAAGGGGGACCTCTAGAGGTTTGTGTGTTCAAAATTTGGGCTGCTTGTTGGGCTATATTGCCCATGTATTTGTTTTGTGATCTACCACCACCACCATGATTAGCTGAAGTGTCAGATTGGGAGTGAGTCTTGGGTTTATTTTCGTTGGTGCTAGGTCTTTTAGGATAGGGTGTGAAGTGCCCACCACCATGGCCCCTCTTACGTGATCCTGAGTTTGTGTTGTTGGATGATGGAGTTTCTCGTCTGGTAGAAGGCTGTGAAGAAATAGTAGATATAGAGGAGTCAGATTCTGTATCATCTTCAGTTAAACCAAAATCATTGCCATGTTGTCTACCTCGAGTATAGATTCTAGGACCTCTTCCTTGATGGGGGTTTTGCCATTTATATGCAAAGCCCTCCATGAAGGCCAATTTGTCTTTTGACATTTTGTTTTGTTTTTTAAAAATAATGTCTTTAGTTATTTTGGTAATATAGTCTTTGACTTCCTGCCATCGTTTGGTGTATTGAACATGATCTTTAATTGGTTCGTTGGTTGATTGCAACATCAATATGTCCTGATCGAGACTTAAAAGTTCCGATTGATATTGTGTTATAAGTATTTTCATAAGTTCCACACTGCATTGTGTGAGAACTTTTTCCCAGGATTTTTTAAAATCCTGGCTATAGTTTTGAAAGGAAGGGTATAGGTGTGTCCGAAGACCAATTGGACTGATGTTTTCTCTGATATACTGTTGCAGGAAGTCAACGTGCCAATAAAGATTGGACTTCTTTTTAAGAAGTCTTTTCATTTTATTCATGTATTGGTTGATATTGATTTCTGGACCTGTATCTAGGTTGACATTGGTTTGAATCTCACTCATATAGCCCGTCCAGGCTGTACCAATAAAGTCCATGATTCTCCAACAAGAAATTACAACCAGAGAAAATGATATTCTATAAAAGAGGGGACAGGTAGGGGTTGTGAAGAAAGGGGAAAATATTGGTGGGGGGGGAAAGGGGGGGGGGGGAAAGGGGGTTTTTTGGTTAGGGGGAGGGGATGGAGGGGGAAGAAAAAAGAAGGGGGGGGGTTTTGATTTAGTTAGTTATTTGGATAAATGGAGTGGAAATAAAATTGTATATATGATTATTTTGTCTGCTAAATGAATCGCAGAGAAGAAATAACAAAAAAAAGGGAAAGAGAAAAGTTCATATAAGTTTAATGGTTAATCAAACTAGGGTTCCTAGACCCCTATTTCAGTCCAGAGGTTCCTATTTATATTGAACCGGAGGACGGAGATAGCTAAAGAATTTTGTTTTTAAAGAAAAGCAAAGTGGCATTAATTGCCTAACTGGGTATGTGCCATACAGAAAAAGTGGGTGCTTCCACCCTAATATAGTCTTTTGGAAAAGTAAATTTATCCCCGTATCACCGCGTAATGGTGTTGCGGATACGGTACAACATATAAAAAATGTTTGCCACGTCCCGAAAATTATAGTCTAAATGTTAAGGTATTTTGTCAACAGGTTACTGTTGGAGAATGATGGACTTTTTAGGCGTAAAGTAAATGTAAAAAGTTTTTTTATTAAAAACATATAAATGAAAAGAATAAATTATAAATCTAAAACAGATTGTTTGGAAGAACAATCTAACAAAATATAGAAGTATTTAACAAGCTGATGTACAAATATGCTCAGATAGTAACAGCGTGGTTCCAATGAGGTCACTATATTTAAATGTAATCATTCAAATTTTCTTGGAAAATTGTGACATTGAAGTAAACAAAAAACGAAACCATAGGTGAGCAGTTCAGTCATACAGAAAAACAGCTTGTCTGCAGTTGCTCTACATGTTACGCGTCCTAAGACGCTTCCTCAGGAGCTTTCTATATTAGGAATAGAAAGAGAAAACAGATATGCAATGAGAAAAATTATTATAATATAACATAGTCGTATGCGACATTGGATCAAAGGCGGCCAGTGGCGTAGGAGCGTCAGCCGTCACCAGTGGAGAAGGGAAAGAAAAAAAGGGGGGGGGGAAAGTAAGAAAAAGGGGAGAAAGAAAAAGAAGGGGGGTGGGAGAAATGTGTGTGAGTGAATGGATGGGAAGTGTGATTGAGAGCAGAATAAGAGAGGGAGAGAAGGGAGGCAGGAGGGAGACAGGTGGAGTGAAGAGGTGTGCATCATGGGAACGGGTGCAACATAGTCAAATGCATAGTAGGTGTAGTTTACAGTTTTTACTTACAATCCCTGTAAAGGGAAGGAGTTTAGTGGAGCGGGGAACCGGGGTACCGGGGTACGTTTCTCTGCAGCGGTGCTTTTGACATATACGTATGTCACTAGGCCGGGATATTCTGTATTAATATTTTATTAGTAGATTATTTTTACTTTTTTATAGAAATTAATAATGTTTGTATAAATATGCCATTAATCTCTGCTTATCCATCAATGTGTACATGTGCTTGAGGTAGAAATTGAGTGATGCACATATATATGTGCAATATGTATCTAAGAATGTAGATAGGTAAAGTTGTATATCATCTTATATATACATATACGACTGATGCGTAGATATGGGTGCAAATGCATTCCCACAACTATCCATTTATGTAAAAGGGAAAAGTGGATATTAATGCAACACTGTGCACGATGATGGCAGCATGTAAAGAGGATACTAAGTGTTTCTACTTACCCTATAGTAAAAAATTAGCCTGTTAGTTAGTTTTATGATCCCATGCAATAGGGTCGTTTTTGAAAAGGCAAGTACGGCGGGACAGGTACTACGGAACAAGCCTGCTTCTAGGGCATCCAACTGACCAACACTTATGTGGGAAGGTGGAGGAGGGTTCAGCCAACTGGTCCAGAAACGTCCTACTAGAGGAACATAGCAAGGCGGGAGATAGTTACATATGGCTAGTCCTATATTAACCAAGTGATTGCCCTAACAGAGTGGACACTGCCAAGTTTCTTACCTGGTGGCGATAGAGCTCCGCTGCGGTACCCCTCCTCCCATCCCTGTCTGTTTAGGCCCCATCTTCCTCTCGCTCTCCTCCTCCCTTCCTGTTTTAATTTCATTCACTCCTCCTTCCCTTTTCCCCCCCCCCCTCCTCTTCCTCTTCCCTTTCCCCCCTCCCCCCTCCCTTCCCGTTTTTCTGCATTTATCCTTTTTATTAATTTTTTCCTAATGGATAAGGAGGTAACATTCAAGGTATATACACCTTCTACTGAATATATAATCAACCTCTATATCAAATGGGTCTTTAGTGTGCTAGATGCCGCATACATAGTTTATGCGGCCTCTATCATAAAAAGACATATGATCTGAACTGTCGTCACTGTTCGATCAAACACCTCAAAAAGATAATCATTTTTGAAAAACTATGTAATTTAATCTTATCTATTTATTTATAATAATATATACCTTTCCTTATTTTATGCCTATGTTTAGTATATTCAATTTATATTGTTCTCCTTTTTTTCTGTATATTGTTCTTACTTTATTGCACATTTCAAGGCCTCCGACCTTGGACTAATACTTATGATATTTCAGACACCTGTCAATTGACACCACTTCAATACTCTGTGTGGCATTGAGTGAAGGGTATCCTCTGGCTATATGGGCCGTCGTCCGTCACATATCCCCATTCGTCACATTCCTATGTTTCCTTTTTACTTCCTATCTTCAACCCAGTCTCTCACTCATCTTTTTTCCCCTCTATTTTTCTGATTCTCAGGTGGAGCGTTTCGCTGCGGTGCATCATGCGGCCACAAAGCATCGCTGGCTGCACTCGTTGCAGCCGTAGTGACGCTTTCGGCCTCAGGGGGTATCGGTATCACCGCTCTCCCTTTGGGTGCCGTGTCCCACGCATGCGCATGGGCTGAGTTTGCTGCGCTGGTTATAATAGCCGACGCCGCGATCCTCCGTTCCATGACGCATGCGCTGTAGGACTTGGCCGGGTAGTTTGACGTTCCGCGTTTACGCGGTGACATCACTACCGGGACGGCTGCACTTAAAAGACGGCTTAGGCTGCCGTCAGACATAGCAGCCTTCCCGTATTAGCTGCCAGAGCGGGGAACCGCAGCGGAGCTCTATCGCCACCAGGTAAGAAACTTGGCAGTGTCCACTCTGTTAGGGCAATCACTTGGTTAATATAGGACTAGCCATATATAACTATCTCCCGCCTTGCTATGTTCCTCTAGTAGGACGTTTCTGGACCAGTTGGCTGAACCCTCCTCCACCTTCCCACATAAGTGTTGGTCAGTTGGATGCCCTAGAAGCAGGCTTGTTCCGTAGTACCTGTCCCGCCGTACTTGCCTTTTCAAAAACGACCCCATTGCATGGGATCATAAAACTAACTAACAGGCTAATTTTTTACTATAGGGTAAGTAGAAACACTTAGTATCCTCTTTACATGCTGCCATCATCGTGCACAGTGTTGCATTAATATCCACTTTTCCCTTTTACATAAATGGATAGTTGTGGGAATGCATTTGCACCCATATCTACGCATCAGTCGTATATGTATATATAAGATGATATACAACTTTACCTATCTACATTCTTAGATACATATTGCACATATATATGTGCATCACTCAATTTCTACCTCAACCACATGTACACATTGATGGATAAGCAGAGATTAATGGCATATTTATACAAACATTATTAATTTCTATAAAAAAGTAAAAATAATCTACTAATAAAATATTAATACAGAATATCCCGGCCTAGTGACATACGTATATGTCAAAAGCACCGCTGCAGAGAAACGTACCCCGGTACCCCGGTTCCCCACTCCACTAAACTCCTTCCCTTTACAGGGATTGTAAGTAAAAACTGTAAACTACACCTACTATGCATTTGACTATGTTGCACCCGTTCCCATGATGCACACCTCTTCACTCCACCTGTCTCCCTCCTGCCTCCCTTCTCTCCCTCTCTCATTCTGCTCTCAATCACACTTCCCATCCATTCACTCACACACATTTCTCCCACCCCCCTTCTTTTTCTTTCTCCCCTTTTTCTTACTTCCCCCCCCCCCTTTTTTTCTTTCCCTTCTCCACTGGTGACGGCTGACGCTCCTACGCCCCTGGCCGCCTTTGATCCAATGTCGCATACGACTATGTTATATTATAATAATTTTTCTCATTGCATATCTGTTTTCTCTTTTTATTCCTAATATAGAAAGCTCCTGAGGAAGCGTCTTAGGACGCGTAACATGTAGAGCAACTGCAGACAAGCTGTTTTTCTGTATGACTGAACTGCTCACCTATGGTTTCGTTTTTTGTTTACTTCAATGTCACAATTTTCCAAGAAAATTTGAATGATTACATTTAAATATAGTGACCTCATTGGAACCACGCTGTTACTATCTGAGCATATTTGTACATCAGCTTGTTAAATACTTCTATATTTTGTTAGATTGTTCTTCCAAACAATCTGTTTTAGATTTATAATTTATTCTTTTCATTTATATGTTTTTAATAAAAAAACTTTTTACATTTACTTTACGCCTAAAAAGTCCATCATTCTCCAACAGTAACCTGTTGACAAAATACCTTAACATTTAGACTATAATTTTCGGGACGTGGCAATCATTTTTTATATGTTGTACCGTATCCGCAACACCATTACGCGGTGATACGGGGATAAATTTACTTTTCCTTACAGGAGGTCAGTTGCTTGAGAACATACTGGCATATCTTCCTGGAAAAATTGGGGATTGGACCAGTTGTGTATGTATAGTGACTGATCCACAAAAAGTTAGGCTACATGAATACAGGGCCAAAAAATTAGGCCTCACATTCCATGATTGTAAAGTTTTCCCCTCTTTGAATAAGGCAAACTGTTTATACTGATAAAGGTTAGATTAAACATTTAAAGTGTATCTAAAGCCAAAACATTTTTTTCTTCATTTTGGAGGGAGTAGGGAATGGTTAAAACCCTTGTCAGTTTTGTATGTACCCCATTGGAGGGATTTCCCTTTACTTGCTGTCATTTAGATATAACAGGAAGTGAGAAGTAATCCCTTCTTGGACAGCTGCCACCACAACAAGTTTCCCAGTGAAATATTTCCTTACATCCTGGTGACAACTTGAAATTTTGGCTTTTCCCTCACTTTCTGTCCTGGTGACAGAGGTCACCAAGACAGAGATAGAGTGGATGTCCTTAGCAGTAGCTTAGACAACCATAAAAACCTGAGAGGGTTCTAATGCCCTTAGAACGCTATTTAAAATGAAACAAAAAGATTTTGGCTTGAAGAAGTGTCCGTTGAGTCTGTCACTCTTCCAGGATTTTATATGCTAGTACGTGTAACAGGCAAACAGTTTGGAGGTACATAGAAGAATTGGAGTAGGGCTTAATTTTACACTTTTAGTGTACACCGAAACCTTGATCAGTGGAGGAAACAAGTACACCATTTACCTCCCCTGAACTCGTTCTTCATGTCCTTCACTTTAAAGACGGAACAAAATAGTTTTTTGCCATAATGGAACAGTAAAGAAAAACTACTGCTAATAGTTATTCAATGGGCCAGTTAATCTAAAGCAATCTGCTATCTGTAAATTTCATTAGTCAAGTTTACAAAAAAGTTAAGAAACCTTTTCAGCCACTTTGGCCATAAACATGACTGCACTTGACAATTAGGATTTTTATTTTTTCAATTAATTTGTGTAAAACTAAGTTTAAAGTAAGTTATTAGAACAAGGATCTACTAATAAGGACAAGAAGTATGGTACTTCAATAGTAATTAAGAACTTTTAACTTATCAATTCTCCGTTAAAAACCTCTCTTCTAATGCATCTTTCATTACATATAACAACATTTTATTTTCAATTATTTAAATTGCACTTAATTTGAACATTTAAATAGAATGGCACAGGAAATGGTATATGCAAATGCAATAGCTTATGTTAATGAAGACAATTTAGCGTGTCATTTTGCAAGGCTTTCATTTGATATGGCAAAATAGCAGTTGTTTTCATGTGCAAAACATTCTGGCATTTGCCTTGATTCTATACCCTGCATTAAGATCATTTTAAACACAATTGAATATGTGTGCTGAATTCTAATAAAATACGCCTGCCATCAACAGTTAGATAGCTGACAAAATGGTAACAATAACATTTTGCCAGAATGGGAAGTTAAGAAAAATTACAGCGAGGCTTTTTAAATACTGAGAAACAGAATACAAGTAAACATGCTAAATGCTGATCTTATTAGGAGACACAAACATTTTTCACATTTACAATAAAATCTGTTGGTAGGAAAAAACTACTAAAGTATTACCACATTTTGGACAGAGAGGGCAATTAGCTCACAAGAGGCCATCTATGTTAAACTGGAACAACCATCCCTGAACAGGGTCAGGTTTCTTTAGAGAGATAGAAACATAATTATGTAAGCCTATATTAACAAAATATACGTGTTTACTGGGTTTATCTTCATTGAACATTAATGATGGCCTAGAAAAATCTATGCCAGATAACATGTCTGTGAAGGTTCACATTTATCCAGGTCATGGATTTGCTTTGGAAACATAAACATGCAGTTATTCTATAGCATTAAACATAAAGTGCTTAATGTGCAACGTGACTTACCTTATATATATATATATATATATATATATATATATATATATATATATATATATATAGACCATAAAAGCCACCATAATGTGCAACAAACAAACGTGCAAAAAAATGTATATTAGCAAATAGCTGAACATATATGCCCCTGATGATGTCATGTATGAAGAAACACGTAGGGCAGGCTAGGATGTATGTCATACCTACCACACATGCAAGATACACTTGTGGCCATCTTGGAATCTAGCATTTGGAGAACATCTTTTGTATGCTGTACTTTTCTGCTTGTACTTATGCTGCTTCTGCTTGTACTGGAACATTGTAAGTGCAATATGTTTTTTTAATAAATATACTATTGTGCTAATGGACTTCACTATGGAGAATGGCTTGTTTTATTTCTATGTCTGATGTTTTATGAGACCTATTCACGTGGCCATGAACTGCTGCTCCTGCATTTCAAACAGGGATCCAAGTTAGGCATATTGGGGCTCTATGACCAGAGGACCTGTGGATTCTAATACTTATCAAAAATGGGTTTGACTATTGTCTAGTGGTCATATATTTCCGGTAAGCCCCCTACTGGTGCACAGGGGTGGCAGGTTTTTCTATCTTGGGTTTTTGGACGGCCTTGGATCCTTTCTGCTGACACTCCTGCTTTGAGAGCTATAAAGACTTTTTCTCCTATGGACTTTTTTTCCTGTGAACTGACATTCATCTCAACTGGTTCTGGGGATTTTTATATTCTAAGTTATATGTTCAGCTAATCTCTGAATTTGCTTACATTTTTTGCACGTTATAGTTGCTTTTATGGTCTATATATATAAGCTAAGTCACTTTGCACATTCAGCACTTTACATTAAATGCTATAGAAGCGCTGCTAGTTTAGGTTTCCTAAAGCCCCATACACACGGTCGGACTTTTTCATCAATTTGGTCCGATCGGACAAGGTTGTTGAAAAATCAGACCGTGTGTATGCACCATCGGACAGTGTTCGTCGGTTTGTCCGTCAGACAAAGTCTTATCTCCTGCTGGAAAGATTTCCCGTCAACCCGGTCCGATCACACCAAATCCGAGCGTGTGTACGCTTGTCCGACGGACAAAGTGCTACGCATGCTCTGAAGAAATTCTGTGACGGAAGCGCTCGGTCAGGTAAAACTACCTTTCCTAATCGACACAGCACATTCGTCACGCTGCAATGTTAAAATGTCTTTAATGCAGCGCATTCTCTTTTTCTTTACAATGCAACAAGAATGACATCTTTTAGCTGCTCCTATTCACCCGCACTTCTCACAAACTTACTTCTTTATTACTTTGCAGCATTTATACACTACATGTTTATTTTTACTCAGATCGTAATACAATCTTTCTTATTTTTTTACCCAGATTTTTTTTTTTTGGGGGAATACATATTTGAAGGAGATTTTTTTTTTTTTGGAGGGGGTTTGTATGTCTCAACTTAGCAAAACCACATTATTAACATTTGTATTTCTTGCTTACATTTACTAGGAGTTTGTTGGTTGTTGGTGCCCCTTGTTAATTCTAGGATTAGTGAAATGTACCTGCCTACTCAAAGAAAAACTGTCATTGTAGAAAAGTAAAACACAATAGTCAATGATTATTTCAAATCAAAAAAACCTTTATTTAGGTCTCAGCAACAGACCAAAGAGGAACGCAGCCATGGTGAAACTTGGGGAATTTGCAAAGCCTTGGACACCCATGGCAACCATCATTTTACAGACTTAAACAATTGGGGGCATGAAGACTACCTATCTAAATAATAAGGGAGCGCAATCTGGTCCTGAAGTCCAAAACATCCGGAACTGCAGCAGATGCCATCTAGGTCCCCAGGCTCTGGTACTACGAGAGGCTCCATCTTCTCTCAGACCAGACTGAGTCCAGGTTGTCACTCTCTTGTCTTCCTTGTACGCTTCCTTCCACGCCGTGGTGCTGGTGCTGGTGCTGGTGGGGTGGCAGAAGGAGGAGGAGGAGGCGGAGCAAGGTCACTCTCGCAAACATGTGTGAGGGGAGTCATCTCCCCAGCCATCCCCTCATTTAGTATTTTGAGGATGACCTCCTCACACATGCTGCGTTGCCCCGCCTCCATACCCGTAAATTTACTTGTAACCAAGGAGGCAAAGGCCTCCTCGTAGGTGGGTGTGGCATAGAGGGAGGCTGAGGCATCTTTTATCAGCTGGAGCGCTGACTCTCCCACCTCCCCCATGTTTTTCGCCCTTCTGTAGGGAAGGCGGAGGGGAGAGACTTGGGAGACAGTCAGGCTCCTACGCCTACCCCCCTCTTGGCTGCCACTACCCCCTGCCTCCTCCTGACTGCCACCTTCCACAGCCACCTCCTGGCTGAGGTCTTCCTGTGTATGAAAAAGGGACATAGTTTCAGTTATTTGTTCATCAAACACACACAATTCTCATCTAGTGACTGTTGCAAAATGTTTTCAAATACAAAACCATACAATTCTCAGCCCTGCAGTTTAGATTCTTCCCAAAAATGTCTCCCACACCACTGTCTGTTGATATGTCAATCACGTTAGGAAATAAGCAATTGGGGATCCTGAATTAACTGAACATCATTCATTATTCAACAAACTGGTTCCAAAACTACTATACCTGGAACAAGCTGGGCACCTGCACATATTCCTGACTGGAAGGCCCAGGTTGCTCCTCGGAAGCCTCATCAGGGGTGGCGTGCGTGGAAGGACGCGTGCAAGGAAGAGTCGAGAGTGACTTCCTGACAGTAGCCTGGTCTTTGAGAAAGTGGAGCCTGTCATAGTACCAGAGCGTGGGGACATGGACATCAGCTGCTGCAGCTCCAGATGCTTGTGACTTCAGGACCTTATTGCGCTCCCGGAAATAGGTAGTCTTCATGTTGTTGATCTTCACTTTTAAGTTTGCGACGGTTGCCATGGGCAGGGTAGGCTTTACAAATGCCACCAGTTTCAGCAGGGCTGCGTACCTCTTTGGTCTGTTGCTATAATCCCTGTGTTTTGCCTGCCATAAGAGGGGGAATTGCCGGTATTTATCAATGAAGTGTGGGAGAAAGCTCACGTTGTAGAAGGCATCCATCACCTCTGCAAGACACAACGCCACACAAAACAATATAAATAATGTCAGCCTAAACTCTCCTAATCTTCTCCATAAAGAAGCCTCAAGTTCTAATCAGTCTAGGCTAGTTATGTACCAACGTCAAATTGTACCTTCGTTTGTAGCGATCGTCTCGTGCGTGAGCTTTCTCTCCCCTCGTCTCCCAGATCGTGGCTACGACACAGGCGTGTGACGTTTTATATACAGTGCGCATGCGTCAAACTCCGCCCGCCCCTGACGATCTTTCTCGTCTATTCCCCACCCCTTCTCTTTACGGCGCAGTGGGGAGAGCACATGGCGGGGACACAGCAGGTGCGCCCCAAATATCCCCCCAACGAGGAGGTGGACGAGGAAAGTCCGGAGGCAAAAACGTCCCGATCCCGGAGCCTGAAATTCAAGGCCTCCAATATGTCATTTGGAGAAATGTTGGAGATGGTGGACATATTAAAGAGGAGCGACTATGATGGGAAGTATGGGCCTTACCTCAACCCCAATGTCCGCAAGGCCAAGATCATGTCTAAAGTTGTGAGAAGGCTGTACAATCATTTTGGGGTACAACGATCCAAGGAGCAACTCAGGAAACGCTGGTCAGACCTGAAACTGAGGGAGGCCGATCAGTACAGAAAGATCAAGAGAATTCTTCAAAAAAGTAAGTAGTTGTGTTTTGTGTTTGATTTCTTGCTTGCATACTGCTCCATTGTGTTTTGATTTTTACCAAGTTGTACATTCCAAAATGGCCACTTTCAGGTTCGTCTGTGCATTCGATCGTACTCAGCCTCGATCTTTCTGCCACTGGCATGGTCGTGTGTGTGTGCATTCGATCGTACGCAACCTCGATCGTTCGGCCACTTATAATACGATGTTTGGTGTTTTTTTGGGGAAAGGAAGTTTGTTCTCACTAGAAATGTCATCAAGAATGTAAAGCCAATTTATTCAATGTAAAGGAGAGGTCACTCAGTAGCTGTTTACCCATCTGGACTCTAGAGCACTAGTGCTGGGACACCCAAACCCCCTTTTTATTATGCTTTTCCACACATGTGCTCCAGTGGATACTAGAGGGGGGTCTCCATCACACAAACTTCTACCCAAAAGCTAGTCAGTTTAGCACCTTTACAAAGTGACTTCATTCATGTAGTTGACATTTGTAACTGGCCAAACTAAAATAGTGTCCGTCACTTTCAAGCAATGTTTGTCATTTCCTATTTCTGCCCTCAATAGCTTGTGTTGCTAAATCTTCCTTTTGGACATTCTCATAGGGGAGCGAAAACTTGGGCCGTCTGAGGAAACCCCCAAACCAACACCTACCAAAAAAGGGGAAAGAGCAGAAGCAGAGGAGGAGGAGGAGGAGGAAGGAGAGATCATCGAACTTGGAGAAATTGTCACCACAACAGGTGAGTGTGGGAGAACACAGCTACTGGTAAGCTAATCCATGTATGGCTGCCTCATTTCCAACACCCCATTTTTGTTTGTTTGTGGTTTTTAGGTGACGTGGATGTTGTGGAAGAAAAATCGCACTTTACCACAGAGAGTGCCCACGTACTCATCGGAGAGATAATGGTCTGCAATAGAGATCTAGATTACATAAAGCAAAACATCAATGATGTTCAACAAAAATTGAAGAACATCATTGATATTTTAGGAAAAATATGAAAACGCACCAAGTAATTAACACACATTTGTGCCAGCTTCAGAACACATTTGCAACTTAAAAACTGTCTGAAATTTGGAACATGCACACATTGTGTCCACATGTGCTAGCTCCCACCATGGTGGATGAATGGCAACGTTTTTTTGGGGGTGCAAACACTTTACGAACTACGAAAGTGGTTGTGGTGAAGGGGTTGCACCCCCAAAAAACGTCCATTCATCCCCATGATGGAAAATGGCACTTTTGAAGCTTCTAGGCATGTGTTTTACCATCTAATGACCATTTTCAGTCCCAAATTGTGTGCATGTTCCAAATTTCCACTTTTCGGGGGTGACCCCCCCATGTGATGAAGGCAAGATCAAACACACTTTGAACATATAGTCATGTCTGATCTTGTCTTCACTTTACAAAGTTGAACTTTCCAAGTTCCTAGGTTCTGTTTTGCTCCATGCCTGGTTTTACCAATTGCGGAATGTTTGTAAACAATGTTGTAAATAACCAAGATGTTGTCAGTTTTGGCGTGAAGATTGTAAACGCACTTGGGAATGTTTTCCTAGTAAACTTTTATTTTTCTAAATGTGTGGCTTCCTTATTTAAAAAACACAATGCATTATGTATGTAAAATGAAAAGGATATGGGGGGCAATGGGTGTTATTTACTAAAGGCAAATCCACTTTGCACTCCAATTTTCTTTCCCGGGGAACTTTTTCAATGCACTTGTAGAGCATAGCGGATTTGACTTATGTAAATGACACCCACAGTGCTTTGTACGAAAACACGGAGCACAGCATTTTGGAGAATACACACATGTCAGACCTGGTGATGAAAAGGAGTATTTTGGGTGTCAGTTATGCAGTACAAACCTTCTCTAGACCAAAGATTAGGTAGCAAACACACAACATGAGAATAATCTTTTTGGGAAGAAGAGACTGTTACCTCCTTTTGCCCAGAAAGTGCATTCCCACTGTCGAAGGCAAAGGGAAAAAATGTCAAAGTAAAAATAAGCTAAAAAGAAGACTGAAATGACATGAAATCATAGGTTGGTTAAAATATCAGATTTAATAAAAAAATGCCTCTCACACATCGTCAGGCAGAGCAATGGCCCCCCTACCCACAAAGTACTGCATATATTGGTCCCGGACCACACGGGCATTTAGAGGGGGCAAGCCTGGACGTGCCACTCGAAGGGCTGTGAGTTCGGCATTTGGAGGGCCCTCCACATCTGGGCCAACGGGCACCACATAGTTCCTGTTATGTCTTTTGAGGAAGTTGTGCAATATGCAACAGGCAAGAACTATGTGGTTCAGTTTGTATTCCGCCAAGTTAAATGCCGTCAGGAACAGGCGGAAGCGGCTGGCCAGGATGCCAAAAGCGTTCTCCACAACTCTTCTGGCTCTGGACAGCCTGTAGTTGAAGACCCTCTGGTCCGGGGTGAGGGTCCTCATCGGGAACGGCCTCATCACATGGGGAGTCAACGCAAACGCTTCATCTGCGACAAAGACGAAGGGGAGTCCTTCGGCATTCTCCTCTGGAGGTGGCAAGCACAGACTGCCACTTTGGAGACGCCAGTAGAACTCCGTGTGCGTAATGGCCCCACCATCCGATATCCGGCCGTTCATCCCCACGTCCACATACATAAACTCGTATGTTGCCGACACCACCGCCAACATCACTACACTATTAAACCCTTTATAATTATAATAGTAGGACCCCGAGTTGGGCGGTGGGACGATGCGGACGTGTTTCCCATCAATTGCCCCTCCGCAGTTAGGAAAGTCCCAACGGCTGGCAAAGTGGGAGGCCACAGTCTGCCATTCCTGTGGCGTGGAAGGGAACTGTGGAGTGAAACAAGAAAAAAAAATTAGTCACTTTGCACCTAAACATTGCAAGCAGATTAGACAATCAACATCTTGGAACAAGAGCATTGTCTAAAATTGGAGGCTGGAAAGTATTTGCACAGAAAAGTAGAGGCTCCCCTTCACAGATTACTCACCCCCCCATCAATCCCCCCACTTCTGATGGGCCATTGGCAATAACTAGGGGTTTTGGGGGGGGGGGGTGGTGGACAGCTAACCCTCTGCACTTCATTGATTGGCAAATGGCTCAATAATGTGGGCTAGTTTGGCCAGACCCTCTGTACTTAACACTATTGGCAGGCCACAGGAAAGATCAAATAACATTTCAACCCCCCCCCCCCCCCCCCAAAAAAGGCAGGCACAGTGTGACATTATTAAATTACCAAGCAAGCTAATAGGAGGGAAAGAAGACAAAAAAATAGGAAATGGAATGTATGGAGGCAGTCCCTTGCACTACATGCTTTGCTGAATTCATCCCTAAAGATGCGCACTATAAAGAGGTAGGTATATAGTGTGTATGGACCTTGGGAAAGCCAGCAGATAAAGGATTGGTACCATCTGACAGAGCAGTTGGGGGAGGGGGTTCCTAATGAGTTTGCCCCCCCCCCCACCAAAAGAACAAAAAAAGGGGGCTCTACATGAAGTAAACCACACAGCAAACATTTGTGCATATTTTAGGGGGTGTTTTGGGGCAAACAATACTATGCAGCAGACAAAAGACATTGCTTAAGTGACTAGGCCATAGGTGTCTATTGGGGCAGAAGAGCATGCTGGTGAGGTAAGTGAAGGGAAAAATGCATGAAGGAGAAAAGGGGCACAGCATATTAGAACATATTGCAATCATGGTAATTAGGGAAGGAGGTCAAAAATACAAGTCATTAGCAAACAGAGCATACATAGAAGGGAATAGTAAAGTAGAAATGTTACCTTAATATAGTCCTCCTGCAGGACCTGAATGATGGCAGAACAGGTCTCTGGAATAATGATTCCCAGGGCCTGGGGAGAGATACCTGAAGAGAACTTCAAATCCTGAAGACTTCTCCCTGTCGCCAAGTACCTCAACGTGGCAACAAGCCTCTGCTCCGGAGTAATGGCTTGTCTCATGCAGGTATCCTGCCGGCTGATAAAGGGGGTCAGCAAAGCCAAAAGACGGTGAAAATCGGGGTCCGTCATCCTGAGAAAGTTCCTGAAATCATCAGGATTATTCTCCCGGATCTCACGAAGCAAAGGCATGTGCGAGAACTGGTCACGCTGAAGCAACCAATTCTTGGTTCACATACTCCTCGTCACTCTGTTCATGGACGGGTCTTGGGTCAAAGCTAAAAGCCCGACACCAATTCCGCGTACAGCACGAACTCGGCGACGAGTACGCACGGGAAACATCGCTCAGAAGGTCACAAAAGGTCGGCTGGTCAGAACGGACAAACAGAAAGCACCGATAAACAGCAAGGCCTGAAAGAACGAAGTGAATACCAGCAACGAGCAGACAATAAGCAGTGCAAATCAAAGCGTCCTATATCAAGATATAGGCCGCAATGACCAACAAATGCGAACTGACTACACGCACTAATAAACAGATACGCACGACAAGCACAAACTGAAGAGCAGTAACGATCTGAGTCAGAAAACTGAGAAGCGCGAATCTTAAGTCACCAAACTTCCACTAACTCTCGATAAACACGGGATCAGCAGAAGGAGCCCAACGGGTGCCTGACGTGGTGCTGAACTTCCCTTTTCTAATCTCGTGGACGACGACTTACGTCACGACGTTCTTCCGGACCGGATATTCCGACAACTTTGTCCGACCGTGTGTACGCAACGCCAACATCGGACAAAGTACGTCGGACAAAGTCCGACTGACCTGGTCCGCGGATTGTCCGAGCGTGTGTATGGGGCTTTACTGTTACATGTTGTACCTGAGTATTGTGCTAGATGCTCCATTTTTCACTATCATATAGAACAGCCCTCAAACTTTCCACTCGCCTACTCGGATTTTGCGAGTGGAAAATGAGGGCTGGAGAGCGTAGGCTGCCTGGGAGTGGGGGCGGGGGGGGGCACCACTGACAGGCGGGGTTGGATGGGAGCTCTTCTCCCAGTGATCGTCCAAAGGAAGAGAGAGCTGGCCAGATCATGAGAGCGTGGAACATCACTGTAACAGCTTTCATTTCAATTGCTGTGTGTTCCCCGCACTCGCTGTCACATGCAGCCCCGCCTCCTGGCCCCGGTACTTTGATAGATAGATCACCCATCGAGTCCCGGGACGTGTGACATATATCAAAGTCCCTGGGTCAGGAGGCAGGGTTGTATGTGACGGTGAGCACGAGGAACACAGGGCAATTGAAATGAAAGCTATTACAGCGATGTTCCTCAGCACTCTGATGATCCGGCCGGCAATCCTCTTCCTCTCCTCTCTTCCACTCCACAGGTAGGCTGCATTGATGGACACAGGTAGGCTGCATTGATGGACACAGGTAGGCTGCATTGTTGGGCACAGGTGAAGCGGCATTGATGGACACAGGTAGGCAGCATTGATGGACAAAGTTAGGCTGCATTGATGGGCACAGGTGAGGCTGCATTGTTGGGCACAGGTATGCTCCATTGATGGACATGGGTAGGCTGCATTGTTGGGCACAGTTAGGCTGCATTGTTCGGCACAGGTGAGGCTGCATTGATGGACACAGGTAGGCTGCATTGTTGGGCACAGGTGAAGCGGTATTGATGGACACAGGTAGGCTGCATTGATGGACAAAGGTAGGCTGCATTGTTGAGCACAGGTAAGCCTGCATTTATGGACACAGGTGAAGCAGCATCGATGGACACAAGTAGGCTGCATTGTTGGGCACAGGTAGGCTGCATTGATGGACACAGGTAGGCTGCATTGTTGGGCACAGGTAGGCTGCATTGTTTGGCACAGGTGAAGCGGCATTGATGGAAACAGGTAGCCTGCATTGTTGGGCACAGGTGAAGCTGCAGTGATGGACACAGGTAGGCAGCATTGATGAGCACAGGTAGGCTGCATTGGTGGGCACAGGTGAGGCTGCATTGTTGGGCACAAGTACACTGCATTGTTGGGCACAGGTACACTGCATTGTTGGGCACAGGTGAAGCAGCATTGATGAACAGAGGTAGGCTGCATTGTTGGAAACAGGTGAAGCAGAATTAATGGACACAGGTAGGCTGCATTGTTGGGCACAGGTGAAGCGGCATTGATGGGTAAAGGTAGGCTGGATTGTTGGGCACATGTGAGGCTGCACTGATGGGCACTGATAAAGTTGTTGTTAATATTTATTTTTATAACTTAATTCTGCATAAAACATTTAAGTGTCATTTCATGAGATAATTTATCTACAGGGTAAATTCCTTTGCAAAGTTCTTTGAGGCACAGTGATTTTACTACCATCATCACCTTTTCAAGCTTGTATTGAGTGTTTGTATCTGGGGGTAAGAGTGAGGGGCGGTTGTCAGCAAAGTTGATTTTGCATTTTCATGCAAGGTCCAACTAAAAAAAATATAATTATTTCTAATTAAAATTCAGTACCTAGGTTGGCATGATGTCATCATTCTGTTGCAGGCAGGAGGGAGCATTTCTCCAGTCTCCTTTCCCCCAGTGATCAGACTGCAACATTATAAGTCTAAAGAAGGTCACAAGGTGGGAAGCTGTAGCAGGTGCTGCTCTTCGTCAGATATTTGTGGACATAGGAATTTCCAATGCAAAGGCAAAGCGTAGGAAAAACAGTAATAAAGTTCCAGTGGCTCATTATCTGCAATCCACAGCTAAGTGTGCATCCAACTTGCCACTGTGAAGTATATTTCATTCAAACAAGAGATGACAACACAATGAAGCATATGATGCAGACTCCTGTATTGTATTAAAAGGCAGAAAAAATGATTTAATGTTAAGTGCTTAATCATTGTGAGTGTGGGACAGACTTTTATGGGGTTGATTTACTAAAGGGAAACAGATTGTTCACTTTGCAAGGGGATTTTCCTCAGAGCTTAGTGAATTAGGTGAAGCTTTGCTGACTTCTATCATCCAATCATATGCAAGCAAAAAATGCAGTTTTTTTTTTTTAGTTTCCTTACATGTAATTGGGTTTACTTTGCCAAGTGATATTTCACCACATTCACTAAGCTCTAAAGGAAAATTCCCCTTTGCCTTTATTTAAATAAACCCCTATGAGTAAAAACTTTGTTGCATGTAATACTTTAGAGATCTTTTGCTATTTGTATGTCTCCTATTTAATATAATAAAGGAGTTTGCATCACATGCTGTCGTGTGCGATGATCTGTTGTTTGACTGAAACAGGTGAAGTGCGTTGCTAATGCAAGATTACTGCACAGATGTTGACGGAATACACAATGGAAACCAAGATTCAAAAAATAACACACATACTGTAGCTCTTGTATCTAAACAATATAGGTTTAGCCTGGATTTCAGTTTTAAAGTGTATCTAAACCTAAACAGTAAAAAATATACAGTATATATTATACATTGATTTGAAATGAAATTTCAACAAATGTTTTATCTATATGCTTACTTTCTGTAAAAAATATTTTTTTTTTTTAAATAATTGTGCCCAGACACTTCCTGTTCGATGGTGACAATGCTTCCTTCATGCATGTCCAGCATGCAAGAGCAGGATTGCCATGGTCATCCACACACTTACATTGTAGACTGAAATATGTGCAATGCACCCACATATCAAGCCTAACTGCCCTCTGCCCTTGCTGCTAAGCACTGCCCACTACTTGTCAGTAGATAAAGACATGTGTAAGTTACTAACGTGCACTGGCATCTACACCAAACCAGTAGCTCAGAGATTGGGACTGAGCACTGAGCGCAATTGTACACAAAAAAAAAAAAAAAGGTTGTAAGGCAATAAATTAATAAAAAATAAAAAAAACTTTAAATAACAGCTTGGTTATTTCTAAACATTCTCATTGTTACATAAGGTTGAAATTATACTTTAATGTATGCAAAAATTCTAGTTCTCATATCACAGGTCTATATCCAGGTATTTTATACCCTTTTACAAGGAAAGTTAATATAACAAAATTAATTCATTTTTTGCAGTTCCAAAGAGGTAGCAATCAGTCAGATTAAATGTAGTATGAACCACGGGCAATTTTTCATTGAAAAAGTAGAGGTGATATTTCAGCTAGGTGATAACAGCTGCCAAGATTGACAGTGCCCGAAGTAAATTTAAAGACAAAATTAGAAGCAAAATATAGACAGAGCTAGATAGCCCACTAGACGCATAAAGAATTAGTCAGGGGAATGAGCTTTGTCAGGATCCTGGGAACAGGTCAAGAACAGCAAAGTGCTGGAGCAATAAAGTGAATCATGTTGGTCTGACAAGCCATGGATGAATATAAATATAAATTGGAGGAAAGGGAAAAGGAAACTGGAGGGTGTCAAAAGTTTTTTTATAAACTTAAAATATTACACGGGTTGGATATTTTTTTTTCTGACCTAACCTACTGTATTGTATTATCTATAGTATGTAAAGTAAAAGCTATTTTGCTATTAAATTTGAAAATGTTAATCTGCAGCAGTGCAGCAGGAAATAAAGCTGGCCACCCACCAGCATATACAAGTTATTTAGCCAACTGTTGGGTGAATAGATCTTTAGCAGATAAACCATATATACAAATATCATCTAAAATATGTGTATGTCCAAGCACAGTGTTTATATCCTGACAGCTATAAAAATACCAATGTAACAATGACAGCATTCACAAAAAGTTTTTTCTCCTGCACTGTATGTGCCATCCCAGCTTTCAGTTGTTGATTAACAATTGATTTCCACCAGGAGTCATTTTCCTCTTATTCCCCTGCCAGGTTTTTATAGCTGTATTCCCACTGGGGAGATTTCTCATAACTTACTGCCCAAAGAAAAATGGTTTTGGCTGGAGCTTTACCTAAAGGTAAAAGAAAAAATCATAATATGTTGTAATAATTGTCCCCTTTGTAGGCATGTTAAGACAAT
The DNA here is from genome assembly GCA_028564925.1 of Lithobates sylvaticus. NCBI lineage: Eukaryota > Metazoa > Chordata > Amphibia > Anura > Ranidae > Lithobates > Lithobates sylvaticus. The sequence goes on from CM053031.1 coordinate 85,080,121, forward strand.
TCTTACAAAAGTAAAGAAAGAGATCCCAGAGCAGAGCTGCCAGCCACCTGAAAAATGTATGTACAATCCATTGAAAATGGACATTACCAGAGTTTATTACAGGCATAACCCACTTTTAAGTACACAATGGGGTTTATTTACTAAAGCTGGAAAGTGAAAAATCAGCTCACTTCTGCATAGAAACAATCAGCTTCCAGGTTTTATTACCAAAGCTAAATTGAACAAGCTGGGGTTAGAAACTCATTGGTTTTCTATGCAGAAGTGAGCCTGATTTTGCACTTTCCAACTTTAGTTAATAAATCCCATTGTGTACTTCAAAGTGGGGTATGCCTGTAATGTTTTTACCCAAGATTCACACATTTTCTAATTGAATTTAATTTAAAAGTGTGCATACTGGGTGAAAGTTGAGTGAATCATGGGTGAGAACATTGATAATTAGATTTATTCACAGGTTCTTTAAAATAAAGGCCATAGGGATGCATTTATAAAGCAGTGAAAATGACTTTCAACGAACAGGTGAAACAATCATTGTCATTTACAACATAAACACCAGGTAAATTCACTTGCACTCAATGTTTTGTGAATGTCGTATTTACTGCCTTATAAATATACACACCATAGTGTTGTTTTTTCTTGCTTCTTAAAACCTAACAGCCAAACATTTTTTTTTTTATTTGAATAGAGTAGAGTCAATGTTAAAATGTTTGTCATTTTTGGTTTCGCCTAAAAGCACATTGGGGATATTTTCCCTAAGTACCTAAATAAAATGTGTTATGGTTGGAGTTACACTAGCCATACACTTGTAGAATTTTGTTCAAGAATGTTTTAAGAACATTTGTTTGGTTTTCATATCATGAGTGGGGTCAAATTGATCCTTTATAACCACAGTGGCAAGAAAATTCAAGGAGTCATGAGGACTACAATAAATCAGAAATTAAACTAAGGGAACATTTGGAAACTTTTGGCAAACAAATTTTGATCAAAAAAGAGAAAAAATATTGGAGAGATAAAAATGCTTTTGGAGAGAACCGTGCTTATAAATGGAATATAGATAAAAAATTCAAAAATTCTAAAACGACCCGAAAAGGTAAAAAGGGTCAAATTGATAATTTGTCTAAATCCAATGATGATCTGTCAGATACACCCTCTAACTCCTCCTCCTCAGTCTCCTCCCACACAGGCCGGCAATCTGGGAAAAGGAAAAGTTTGTTCCCCAGACAACAGGACATGGAAGGTGAGGTCCATCAATTACCTAAAAAATCAGCTACTGATCCCCAGATGGATCGGGACGGTAAGACAGGCGCTACTGCAAAAAATTCAACAGGTGGAATTCTTAAAAACAATCCTTCTAATCGTACTGTTAAAAACAACAAAAAGGACCAGGGAGCGATCCCTAAAACCCAACGTACACAACTAGATGATTTTTTAGACCGGAACCGGATCTTACAGATCCCTCCGTTACCCACTCAGATAGAGACGGAGCCCATCATGGTCAAGGGTCTAGTGAAGGAGGTCTAAACATTATAAATTTGTCCTCCCATATACTTTCGAAAGATGAGCAGGAAGTACTATCCTTAGGGTTATCCTTTTGTCCCAACAAGAGCTCAGACGTCTTTGAGGTGATCAAAGACATCCATCTCTTTGCTCGAAATTTGTTTTATAAAAGCCTTTATAAAAAACAAATTAAAAAAGAAGGTGATTTACCACCCAATTTGAAAGCAGCAGATTTTAAAGCCCTGAGGGACCTCAACCTCCTTCTGTTGGAAAGTGGGGCCTGGGATGAACAAGAGGATGATCCTCTTGATAGTGAGGGGTGTGAGGAGGAGGAAGAGGAGGGTGTTACATATGAACCAAAAGAGTTTAAACGCAGATCACATGTTTTTCCACAACTCAACCAGAATCCAGCTTTGGCATTATTTGTGAAACAAACTGCCAAAGATTTGGAAAGACTAAGAGAAGATGTAGGACAACAAAATCTAAATGTGGGTCAAAGGAAAGCACTTCAATCTCTTAAAAACTATTTTGATATCACAATCAAGAGTTCCGATAAGGGAGGAAATATCGTAGTCATGAACAATTCTGACTATGAGAATATGGTCCTCAAAATACTCAAAGATCTGAATTGTTATAAACCAATCGCCCCCTCGTTGGTGGACAAATACAACCAAGACTTTTATGTACTGGTTGATGAATCCTTCAACGTGGGGACAATTACTCGTGAAATCTGGGATTTCATTAGAACCAGATACCCTAGGTTACCTACTCTATATGCTCTCCCCAAAGTGCATAAGAGCCTTCAAAATCTACCGGGAAGGCCTATTGTGTCGGGGAACGGATCCATCACTGAAGGAATCAGTCAGGTCATTGATGACCACCTGAGACCCCACGTTATGGATCTACCGTCCTACACTAAGGACACCATTCATCTTCTACAGATCATTGAAGAGCTAACCATCCCAGAGACAGCGATCCTAGTGACCATTGATGTGGAATCACTTTATAATAGCATTCCACATGATCTAGGCATCATGGCAGTAGATAGGGTCTTAAAACAAAGAACTACGACAGATTGGAAATTCAATTCCTTTATTGTTCAGATGTTGGACTTTATTCTTCGACACAATGTTTTTGTCTTCAAGAATTCCCACTACCTCCAGGTACAGGGAGTAGCTATGGGGACGTGTTGTGGCCCTCATATGCGAATCTGTACCTGGGGGAGTGGGAAAAAGACTTTTTGGCCAGTGAACATACGTCGATGTACACCTGCCACATTTTGATGTGGCAGAGGTACATCGACGATGTTTTTATTATTTGGGACGGCTCCGAGAAACAACTATTAGAATGTCTGGAGCTTATGAATGACAATACCTACAATCTGTTTTTTACTATGAGTTTTGACCACAGTGAGACGCATTTCTTGGATATCTGCATCAAAAAAGCCCCCAATGGAAATCTAACTAGTAGGTTGTTCCGGAAGGAAACTGCCGGTAACACCCTGCTTCACGCAGACAGCTTCCACCCACCTCCACTTAAAAGATCCATTCCCTTTAGTCAATTCCTCCGGATTAGAAGGAATTGTACGGAGGAAGAGGATTTCCAGAGAGAAAGTGATGGACTAACCCTAAGACTATTAGATAGAGGCTACACCAAAACATGCCTTAAAAAAGCATTCAATAGGGTGAAGGCCCTCACCAGGAAAAACCTTCTATTTAAAAAGAAGAAAAAGAATGTCGATGATAACACTCGTATTATATTGCGGTTCTCAAATGAGCATGAGAGGATCCGCAAAATCATTAACAAGAATTGGTCAATCCTCACAGATGATCCAGTTGTGGGCACCTTGGTCTCACCCCGTCCTCTGATCTCTTACAGAAAGACGGTTTCAATTGGCAACTTAGTCACACAAAGTGAATATAAGGGAACCTCTAGAAAGGATCCATGTAGGAACTTTGGAACTTTTCCATGTGGAAACTGTGCCCAATGCTCAGTCATTGGGCAAAGGACCACACTGACGCTGCCAAATGGGGTAGACTTCTCCCTGAGACACTATGCCTCCTGCCAGACTCAGGGGGTGGTGTACCTCATGCAGTGTCAGTGTCGTTCCTTTTATGTAGGCAAGACCAGACAAAAACTCTGCAAGAGAGTTGAAAAACATATGCATGATATGAAGATCTGCAATCTATATTTGCCTCTGGGGCGCCATATAGCCAAGAAACATAATTATAGATTGCCGAAAGTGAATTTCACTGTTCTTGACAGATTGCACATTCCAATTAGAGGAGGAGATTGGAACAAAGTTCTTCTTCAACGGGAAATGCGTTGGATTAGAACTTTGAAGGCAACCACGCCACCAGGCTTAAACGAGGTGGAAAGCTTCAGACCATTTTTAGATGGCTATAGCTCGGGAAAAACTGATTGAAATGTCTGTTGGAGAGGGCTTTGGGCCCCATTCATTCAGCCAATCTAGAACAACAATCATTATTTATATGACTCTTTCTCTACTTCCCTTTATCTGTAGGTCCATCAATTTAGGGGGGTTTCCCTTTTATACTTTCTGTCTCTATCTTTGAGAATTTACTGGGCTGGGTGAATGGTTCAGTTATGGGGTTTTTTCTATACCTGTCCATGTTGGACAATATCTGTAAATGTATGTTTTGATTCCACAAGGGGTTTCCGAGTGTCCTCCCCTTACTCCCTACCTGGCAAAAGCCCCTTCATTTTTCATCAGATGTTTGGAGGTCAAGGGGTTATTCTGGGGCTCAGGAATTCATTTTCTGGTCCCCAGATATTTATTCCCCGCTTTTGTCTTGCCAGTAGTTTTAGTCCTTCATGTTGCTTTGCTTTGGGGGATGTGGGGTCTCCACCTACCAGTGCGCCTGGGCCTCTATTAGGCGATGGCGCCTTGGATGGTGGGTTACTCCCTTTTTTTACCCCCACGCAAATATCAACTCCCTCCCAGCTTAGACCCTCCATCCCCTCACTAATTCCATCTGGCGCGGAATAATTTCCGCTTCACTGGTTGAGGCTGGTTGAGGTAGGGACGTCTTCTGACGCCCTAATATCTGAGCACACCCACTGGGGCGGGACAAGGGTTTTCTTCAGCTATAAAAGGACGCTTGAGATGGTATATGGCGTCATTCCGCTCCACAGCACTGTGCTGTGTGAACTGCTCTCCACCTCTGGGACATCTTGGGAGTTTTCTCCTGGAACTTCTCCACCTTGGACCCTTTTCTTCATAGACTTCATGGTGAGATATCTTTATGGGACAAATGTGTGATATCTTGGGGGTTTTTCTTCCCAAGATTGCCACGCTCTCTTTAATTTTAATTAATCCTATCCAGGTGTTTCATACACTCCCCCTTTTTTCTCCATTGGTGATTTTAGGTCTCTATGCCATTAGATATATGGAAAAGAAATTTCTTTTCACTCGTACCGTCTTGTAGAGAGTTTGGGAATGTGACCTTTGTCCCTTGCCAGCATTTGGACACCATTTCTTCTCGGAAAATGAATGGGAGGCAATACCATACATGTGATGCTATATATGACTATGTACAGTATAATATTTATACATATTGAGTATTTCCATATACTCTTATGCAATATATGTTTCTCTACTCTATGTGAAAATGGGGTATGGAATTCCCACTTTTTTTCCCCTTTTTCTTCTTTATATAATTGACATGTCTTGATATTCTGTAGATGGTGACTAAAATTCCCTGAGGAAGATAGGCATACTTTCAGCCTTTTGGAAACGCGTCGGAATTCTTCACCTTCACCCTCTTCAGATATGCATATCATTTTGTACCATTTGTCATATTGTTTTTAAAGAACCTTTTCTTAAAATGTTTGTATGCTTTTCAATTTTGTAAAATAAATTCATAAAATTATTTCATGTAGCCTATATGGTCTATCGAGTTGCCGGTATAGTCCCACCTTAGAGGTTTTTTCCTATACTAGAAAATTCAAGGAAGCAGGATGGAAAGTTTCTCTTGAATAAAAAATTTCTAATAGTAGAAAATAAAAATAAGAGCTGCGCTAATTAACTTTATAAAGTCCATAGTGAAATGAACTAACAAAACTATGTAAGGAAAATAATGAAAATAATTGTGTGTCACTCTTGAAAGTGACACACAACAAGAAAGCGAATCGCTTTTCAAAGTCTTCTCATAGGGGGTTATTTACGAAAAAGACAAATCCACTTTGCACTACAAGTGCAAACTACAAGTGCAAAGTGCACTTGAAATTGCACTGAAAGTGCACTTGGAAGTGCAGTTTCTGTAAATCTGAGGTGTATATCTGAAATGAGGGGACGCTCTGCTGATTTTATCATCCAATCATGTGCCAGCTAAAATGCTGTTTTTTATTCTCCTTGCATGTCCCCCTCGGATCTACAGCGACTGCACTTCCAAGTGCACTTTCAGTGCAATTTCAAGTGCACTTTGCATTTGTAGATTGCACTTGTAGTGCAAAGTGGATTTGCCTTTCGTAAATAACCCCCATAGTGTCAATGGTGAACAGACATAACATAGCAATCTCTCCACCACATAGAATGCATGCTTACCAGATAGCAAGTGATATGACGCTTGTGGCTTAATATCCAGCTCGGGCCTTTGTCCTCAACCATGGAGTCAGATGACAGCTCTTGTCTCTAAAGTCGCTCTTATGGTGGAGCAAATCAGGTAGTCTGAGTCCTTGTAAGGGATCCAAAGTGGCCAATTTCGAGAAGTAGGCTCAAAATGTGACCAAGAAAGGAAAAAGACTCGTCATAGTCAGTGATGTAAGTAACTGAGTTAAAATAAACTGAGTTACCTAACGCAGTTACTTTAGAGGGTAACGAGTAATCTAACTGATTACTTTTCCCCTCATGGTAACTCAGTTACCATTACTTTGGCTTAGTTACCCCAATTACATCTACTGCCACTAGATGGCAGTAGTGTAATTCCGGTGTCCTGCCGAAAAAGTTCCCCTGCTGGATAAGGACCCCCTGTACTGCACAGGCGCAGGGCTTGTGCAGTACGAAGGACTACAGAGCTTCCGAAAATTGTCGAACCTAAACAGTGAACTCTACACTGCGCAGGTGCAGTTAACATGTAATTGTATGAGGCGATGCCGCACGCTCCTGATGCTCGTGCTACTCTGCAAGGGGCGTCTATCTTGTAAGTAAGGGGGGGTCTAGTATTACTGTAACCAAGGGGCGCATTTATTATTATTATTATATATCGAGCTCTGCCCATAATTTAACATTCGCCCTCTTCTGTATAAAAAACCAATGTAACATTTACTAAAAATATAGTATTGCCCTTACTCATAAAAGCATATACAATTTCTAATAGTGAATGCGTTTTTTGCTCAGGGAAGTCCATTCACTCCAAAATTAAATGTTAAAAGCGAACATTTATTGAAGTACATCAACAACATTTGTCAAGTCTTTGAATGTACGGTTGAGAATTTTTATGTGAATATTAATGCATATGTGCAAAAAAAGTGGATGGCCAACTTTAGGCTATTAGTATTATATACTACTTTGGTATCAAGGTCATCGAATGCAGGATGTATTTGGTGCTTGTTTCCTAAACAGAGCGTTCTCTGTATGTATCCATACATGGTTATTTTTGCAAAAAATGAAGCTTCCAATTTGAGCCTTGATTGGGACAAACAGCTAAAGACTGGGCTGTGTAGGCCTTTTCATGGGGATTATAACACAGTTTGGTTCACTAAAGCTAGAGAGTGCATAATCTGGTGCAGCTCTGCATAGAAACCATCAGCTTTCCGTTTTTTTTTTTTTTTTTTTTTTTTGTCACTGCTTAATTGAACAAGCTGAAGTTAGAAGCTGATTGGCTATCTTTCTCAGTTTCACCAGATTTTGCACTCTCTAGCTTTAGTAGCTCAACCCCATTGTTTGCTACTTGTGGGATACTGGGGTTGATTTACTAAAAGCAAATCAACTTTGCACTACAAGTGCACTTGGAAGTGCAGTCAGGGTAGATCTGAGGGGAAGATCTGAAATGAGGGGAGGCTCTCATGATTTTATAATCCAATCATGTGCAAGCAAAAATGCTATTTTTTATTTTCCTTACATGTCCCCCTCACATCTACAGCAACCACACTTCCAAGTGCACTTGTAGTGCAGAGTGGATTTGCCTTTACTAAACAAACCCCAATGCCTTTTCAGAAAGGTGAATGTGGATCCTTTTTCTACTAAGAAAATGAAAATAGAGTATGACAATGCATGTTCCACTAACATTTGGTTGACTTGTTTGCCAAGTCACAGAGAAGGTCACGGTGGTCCTTGCATTCTAGCAACAAGGTTGATGAGTATACCACACCGAGTGATTTCAGCTTGCCTGAACAATTTTTCTGGTGTGCATAACTATTTAAGTCCATCTCCAGTTTTAAGTGTCCCCTCTTTCACATACCTCCCCTTCCCCACTTTGATGGTGTGTGAATGCCATTTTGTTCAAGAGAGCTATGAGAGTACTATGAGCCGAGAACTCCCTGGCTTGTCCATGATAGCTTGTCCATGAGGTTTGTCCATGACAGCCTGGGCTCACCGAAAGTGGGTTAAACAATGTTGGCTTTTATTTAACCTGAAAATGTGCAAATATGTGTTGGAGAGGATTTTCTGTACCATACTGAAGTTGAATATTTTTTCTGTCTTTAGGACTACTAGGCTTCTTAATTTTTAATAATAAAATAACTAGAGTTCTGCTTTGAGTGATCATTTATAATATCAGGACTAAATTATTGATACTAAAGTAGCACTTCTATAAATTAGACAACACAGTGATGACACTAATATGCAGTTAAGACAAATAACAATGTGCAATAACCCATGCAGGCTATTGATCTGGGCATGCTATCATTTCTGTTTGTTCTGCTTTATTAAATAAATCTGAAAGTTTTAGAAAAATTAGATTGTCCATTGCCTCCAATAATAGCTAACAGTTATCTGATATTCCTACAAGTCTCAGTCACAAGCTGCAAATTAAAACACGCTAATAACGGCTGATGTTTTGTGATATTGTCATATACAGCCACATTGATTGCAGGAAGCATTGATACAAAAATAATGAGGAAGGTAATGCCATGGGCAGTTCGAACTAAAGCAATTTTTAGTGTCATTGACTTTATTTTTAAACCCATCACTCCATATCATGGAGAAAACACATTTTAGAAATTCCAGGTCTAGGCATTCTGGGTAGTAGATTTTATTTTTACGATACAAGAACATTTTCTAAATTGTGTACATGTATCTTTCTAAATATTATTAGCAACTTGTTTTTTCCTTGGGGCTAGTGCTTGTGTCAGCGTTATAAAAATAGTAAGTTACAGAATCAGTTAGACTTGTCAGCATAAATAAAGGAAACCTGTCATAAGGAGCTAATGGAGGCTGCTGATATCCTTCTAAAAAGTCTGGCTGTCACGTTGATATTGAGTCCCTTACCTGGAACAAGTATGTAACAAGTGAAGTCAGAGGGAAGTTAAAACTTCTGCTAAAAATAATTGTTCCAGGTCAGTGACTTAGTAGCGCCAGGATCACCATGAAATCCAGACACAAAGCATTTTCTTCTGGAGGTCAGCAGTGGGAGTCTATATGACAGCATCCCTTGAAAGTATACATGTAGGTATTTTCATGTATATTGTCTTTAAATTGTCATTTTTTCATGATGTTCTGTGAGAACAATTAAAGATTATTTTAAATAAGTAAGTATAAGATATTGAAAAAATGTGAAGCCTTAGGGCAAAACGCTGCGCTATAACAATGAAAAAGGAAATTATTGCGTGAAAATAATAATAAATGACTAAGCAGCTAACATCAAAAAATGTCCAGTACAGGAATCTTCTAAATAAACGTGCAATTTCAAAACAGATGCAGCGCTAATGACAAACTTGTATATAAATATGAATAAATATACAAACAAGAAAAGTGTATTAAAAAATAAAAATAAAAACATGTGATAGAAAAAGAAAAACTAAAGCAGTATCCCATCAAAGAAAAAATAATAAGCGTAAAAAGTCCAAAGGATTCTTAAAAAAATGATCCAGAAGATCTTTAAGGAGTTAAATGTCCACATAAATCAATGAAGAAATAGTTGTGACATCCGTGATACAAATCCTCAAAAAGTGCGAAGTGCATCCACATCACCACCCAAAGTGTATGAATTGCCTGCTTACCAAATGGCGATGACCGCCGCAGCAATCTCGCCCAGCCTAGGGAAGTAAGGTCTCCCTCAACCCTATGGACACTCCTGAACTCCCGTGGTATATTAGGGATACTCAGAAATATAAAACAGAAGAAACTTCCATAGTGAATGAATGAATGAATGAATAACTTGTATAGCGCTACAATGCGAACTGAATCGCCTCAAGGCGCTGTATTGGCGTTTGGTTGTGTAGTACGTATTAAAATGGATGTTTAAGAAAAGATAAGTTTGCACTTACAAGATAGAAGTCATCTTAACAGCAGAACAGAATAATGGAATGGATATGCCTCAGATGCGGTATCGCCATTAGTCTCGCTCTACTTCCTAATTCGTGGGCCCATCCACCATCTCAGAACAAACAAACATTATGACGTCATCATGTTTGTTTGTTCTGAGACGGTGGATGGGTGCATGAATTAGGAAGTAGAGCGAGACTAATGGCGAGTGGATCCAACAATTGGCGTCTCACAAACAGGGAAAGCCACACACGGATTGAAATTTCAATCCATTTCAATCCATCTTGGACCAACATGGACACATCCTCCTCTTCCAGCCAAACAGGACATTTCTGTAGTGCTACTCTCACAGGGCCCATTGATAATACTGGTTCTTTAACAACAAGTACAAAGGCTGCCCTTCCTCGCAAGCAACAGTCCATTCATACTGGCTCGAAGAAACAGCCTAGGGGATGTCTTTTTTTAGTTTATAGCTTTCAGAACTTTAAACATGAGAGGGGTTAGGGCATCAGATACTCCAAAACAATCAGAAGTAGTAACTAGCATTGGATAGTCTAATGCTCCACAGCTGAAGACCATAGGACATGTCTTTTAGCATCTGGTTGCCTTGTGCCAAAGCACAACTGCCTCTATGCAGTACAGTTTCCAGTGCACTACCTTGTAGCAGGAATCAGCTTACTACTCACAAGTCCCTAGGACAGCTGTCTCATCCCAGTTTCCTCCGGACATGGCCAAGTGAGTTAGATAGCACCTTGTAGGTCCAGATCCCTTGTGGTGTGGCTTTGCAATCAGCTCCCAACAAAGTCTAGGTCTGGCACTGCTGAGTCCTCAAGAGCAGCCGTTCATTCCATGGTCAGTCTGAGGGCAGAAGCCCCTCTGGCTTTGGAACCCCTTCCTGTGCCTTTGGAAACCTGCTCTCCAGTGTCTCAGACTATTTATCACCATTCCAGCCACCTACTGAACACTTTCTCCTCCGGGGATTAGCTTAAACCTGATAAATATTCAGGCTGGTTGTTTTGAAAAGAAGAAGAAGAAACAACCACCTCTCCTAACCAAATTTACCTATCATCCTATGCTAAGAGGGTGCTAAATATCATTCAGACAAAGACAGAAATAGAATGGTTACTACCAGAATTCTTATTAGAAGGTTCCCAGAAAGAAAGTAGTTAATAATAATATAAAGGACCAGTTCAAAACCTGTAAACAACAATAATTAGAATTAGAACTGAACTCTAAAAACTATGCTCTAAAAATGGGAGGTAGAGGGCAAGGGACTAGTCGCCAGTATTGCCTGTTATCTCCCTGTAGTTGATCTTCCACATTACTGACTTACCATGCTTGTTTTGCACTGTGTCTCTATTATGAGGCAGCCATCATGGTAGTGGCAGGACTTCTTATGCCAGAGTTTCCATGAAAGAAGAACAGTAAAGAGCACATTAGTGACATCACCAAATCTCATTATTTAATCATAATAGTGCCTTAGATATCACACGGAAAATATTAGGCTATGAAAATGTAGGCACATGCATGCCTAGGCACACTCACATACCAGGAAGTGCACTGAAAACTATTACTAGAATGTGGCAGCAACATATTATTAATTTCTCTGAAGTGAAATGTAGGTTAAATGATGTCATGATTAATGAAACATTTTCTAGTATTTCATCTGACTCCTAAAAATTTTCTTTGCAAATCTGGTCATTTACAGTTTATTTTTAACATGTATCTGCTCCATTTCACGGTAATTCATCATTTAACTTCAGAATTCATGTTCCTAGACTCTTCTAGACTTTTACTTATTTTTTTATTTTACCAATTTAGTACTGGGCGCTTTCACCCCCTTCCTACCCAGGCCAATTTTCAGCTTTCAGTGTTGTCACATTTTGAATACCAATTGTGCGGTCATGCATCACTGTACCTAAATGATTTTTTTATAATTTTCTTCCCACAAATAGAGCTTTCTTTTGGTGTCATTTATTCACCACTGGGTTTTTTATTTTTTGCTAATTTTTTCCTACACTGATGGGCACTTATGAGTTGGCACTGATGAGGCGGCACTGAAGGGCACTGTTGAGGAGGCACTGATATACAGCACTGATGAGTACTGATAGGTGGCACTGATGGGCACTGATAGGCGGCATAGATGGGCACTGATAGGTGGCACTGATGGGCACTGATAGGCAGTATTGATAGGTAGCACTGATGGGCGCACTGATAGGTAGCACTGATGGGCGCTTATGGGCAATGATAGTACAAAAATGCAGGAATTCGGAATAAACTAGGCAACAATCCAAATCCCAACCCCTGCGCCTTAGAAGGTAGAAGTAAAATTAAAAACTGAAGCAGCTACTTGAATAGAATATTTAAAAGGGGAAATCAAACCGTAGTCCTGATTGGACTGGAGCCTGAAAGGTAGCGCTCAACTAAATAAAATCTAACCAAAAATAGTGTGTAAACAATAATAAATTATATATATAGATATATATATCTATATATATGTAATATATAAAATAAACACCCCCACGTGATAAGTGAATAAAATTAAAGTGACCCTAATGAAAAAATTATATCACAATAATAATTTCAATGGTGACTTCAAAAATATAAAATAGTGCCACAGTGTCCATATAGTGTTCCAGAAGAAAAGATATGAAAAAAATCATAAAAACAAAAAATCAAAAGATGACGCTCCTTTGACAAAGCAGTAGGTCTTCTCAAAGTGATTTTCAATTGCTCTTCCACCACACCGTTGTGCTCAAATGTGTCCACTCCCATAAGAAACTCACTCACCAGAAATTGTTGCCCACACTTTCGTGTAAGGCAAACAAGCATAAAGGATCTCAAACAATCGATCAGTGATTCTCCAGTATTATCCACTCAGTGCAATCATAGTAATCCACATGTAAATGAAAAAAGTGCTCCAATAGTGTAATTCAGCAAATTTATTAAAACGCACACTTTACAAGCTTCAATCAGTTCACTCACCTTTAAAACGATAAAAACCAGCAGAAATTAATCTCAGTATACCACAGCAGGTTCCACTCCAATACTCCAATAAAACACTGCAATTCCACTTCAAAGCATATAAATGGCTGTTGGTCACGGCAGACCCGAGGTGTGTGCGTTACCGCAGTCTCAATCTCACCCTTCCCGTCCACCGATATCGCAACAGTCTCTGTATTTCACCATCTCTCTTGTTTGGCAAACAAGTATTGTGATCACTACAGCCATTTATATGCTTTGAAGTGGAATTGCAGTGTTTTATTGGAGTGGAACCTGCTGTGGTATACTGAGATTCATTTCTGCTGGTTTTTATCGTTTTAAATGTGAGTGAACTGATTGAAGCTTGTAAAGTGTGCTTTTTTTAATAAATTTGCTGAATTACACTATTGGAGCACTTTTTTCATTTACATGTGGATTACTATGATTGCACTGAGTGGATAATACTGGAGAATCACTGATCGATTGTTTGAGATCCTTTATGCTTGTTTGCCTTACACGAAAGTGTGAGCAACAATTTCTGGTGTGTGAGTTTCTTATGGGAGTGGACACATTTGAGCACAACGGTGTGGTGGAAGAGCAATTGAAAATCACTTTGAGAAGACCTACTGCTTTGACAAAGGAGCGTCATCTTTTGATTTTTAGATTTTATGATTTTTTTCATATCTTTTCTTCTGGAACACTATATGGACACTGTGGCACTATTTTATATTTTTGAAGTCACCATTGAAATTATTATTGTGATATAATTTTTTCATTAGGGTCACTTTAATTTTATTCACTTATCACGTGGGGTGTTTATTTTATATATTACATATATATATATATATATATATATATATATATATATATATATATATATATATATATAATTTATTATTGTTTACACACTATTTTTGGTTAGATTTTATTTAGTTGAGAGCTACCTTTCAGGCTCCAGTCCAATCAGGACTACGGTTTGATTTCCCCTTTTATATGGGCAATGATAGGTGGGACTGATGGACAGCACTGATGAGAACTGAAAGGTAGCATTGATTGGCATAAGGGATGGGCACAGATTGGCCTCACTGATGGGCACAGACTGGTGTCACTGATGGGCACAGACTGGTGTCACTGATGGGCACAGACTGGTGTCACTGATGGGCACAGAGTGGCAGCACTGATGGGGACTGTTGTGGCTGCATTGTAATCAGGGCACTGATGATCATTGCACTGATTACCTTTACACATTTTTCCTATGAGGAGATGCCACTTATCAGCTCTTCTCACCTCACACTCTGTTAGTGTGAGAGAGTAATAACCAATAAATAGCACTTCCTTGTTTACATGTGATCGGCTGTGATTGGACACACCCGAGATCGGGGTTGCGTCGTGTGACGTCATCCCATAATGAGAGCCGCACTGCTCCGCCGTCATTTGACGGTAGACGGGCAGGAAGTATTTAAATTAAATATTGAATATAAGATTAGGCTTTAACAATATTTATATTTGGACTCCAAATTTTAGAAATCAATATAATATACTGTTATAGTGATACCATATATTGGACTTGTAACTGATATTTATGCTTTCTTTCTATGCCTAGCTTTCTCTGCTATACAATACTCTGTCCTGCGACTTGATTTGATACTTGTTACACAAAACTAATTCAAATTTTATTGAAAAAGAAATTGACAAAAAAATTCTAATTTCTCTTTAAAGCTAGACGCCAGGATGATATAAAAGACACACAATAGCGCAGCTCTGTATTTTTTAATATAACATTACATGTATTTGTTAAATGCAGGCAGTGCAAGTACCAGAATTTGATGTAGAACCCACCTTTTGCAATCCATATATAGCGGAGCTCTGGGTGGAATTGGAAGAAGCAGCACAAGATGTCAGTCAGTTGTAATGCAGTGCTAGCAAAGTGCATGCAGATGGAGGGAGAGAGCAGAGTGACAACAAGATAAGCAAGTTTAAACTTTATCCTGTTTCTCTGTTTTAGTCACAGGCTATGGGAAGAAAGAAACCTGTAAATGTTTCTTAACTGCAGTAGAGAATAATCAGGTCTCCTGCATTATCAGATTGAAAAGTGCTGTGAGGCTGAGCTATGTAAATTTTAGGACTTGATGGACACTAATATCAATATTTTGCAGATAAACAGCTCCCATATATGTATTTCATCTGTGTATTTAGCTGTTTTTCTATTGCCACATGTGTCGCATTAGGGAGATTTCTCATCATTTGCTGTCCTGTAGACACAGCAGGGAGGGAAGGAGAGGCGGTATATCAATGTATTGTTGTTGGTCTTGGAAAAAATGGAGTCTGGAAAAAACAAGAAGGTAGAGAGACAGAAGTACAACAAACAAGAAAGAGAGGCGCCTCTGGGTGCAGACTGTATAACAGTTTTAATAATCAACAATTAGTTGTAGCAGCACTCACATTTACATGCTGCAGCTTGACAAAGGAGCGCGGCCATCACGCTATTCACGGCCAGCCAGCTCGAGAAACGCGTCGCACTTCCAGTGACATCATCACCCTCCGCCTGGATTCCAGCTTGCGCTCCAAGCCTCGTTCTGACGACCATCCACCGATGTCGGCCGGATAAACATCTAGCGATGCTGGAGACGAGCCATAGAACTGCATATCCATCCCAGGGACTGACTGCACTGATGCCCCCCATTGTATGGGACCTTATTCTGCCTATCATTTACCATGTAAATGAGAGTGCTGCTACAACTAATTGTTGATTATTAAAACTGTTTTACAGTCTGCACCCAAAGGCGCCTCTCTTTCTTGTTTGTTTTTCTAGTGTCTCGGGAACATGGTTTCTGTTTCCATTGGGCGGCTGCCGTGATTGTGGACTTTGCCTTCTCCCCCCCCCCCCTTTCCTTCTCCCCCCCCCCCCCCTTTCCTTCTCCCATTCATTTACATTGTACCTATTGCCATTGTGCATATAGAGTGGGCTTATAGCTTTTCCTTTTTCAGCACTGTGTTGTTATTTTTCCTTTGAAAATCATTGTGGAGTATTGCCTTAGTTTTTGCGCCTTTTACTTGTATTACTTAGAGAGAAAGAAGTGCCTTATATAGTTTGGTTTCTTTAGTTGTTCATAGCTGCAAATGGAAAAAGATAGTGGAATGACATTACTTACATCTGGGTAGGTTGGAGCAGACCATCAAATTGGTACACAACTTTGTCATCACACAAGGTCCTGAAATGCTTGTGTTGTAGAGGTTCCGGGTGTTGGTGGATGTTACACAAGGTACATGCAATTAGGAGGCTCTTGTGTCCATGATAAAGTCTATTTTATTGTTGTAATTACATTACGAGTCCATATAACATGTTTTGTGGCTCCTCTCTAGGTCAGAACTGGTGCATCACATGCTCTTCAGTCCGGGCTTTAAATTAAGGTGTCTGCAGTGAGAAGAGGGTGTTATGGTTCATGTTAATGTGTTGTAATGTAATTACAGCAATAAAATAGATTTAATCATGGACACAAGAGCTCCCTAACTGACTGATCCATGCCCAAAATTCACCAACACCAGAATCTTTTTTAGTAAATCTCTCGAGGTAGTAAAATGTTCAGTCAGGCATTCTTTTTTTTTGAAGATTTCCCTATTATTCCTATTCTGGGGCCAAGTTAAATTTTATAATTGATCTCACTTAGATTGATCATAGAGAAAGGCCCGGAGCATTACCAAAAGGTAATTCAGCGTAGGGCCAGCATGACAGGGGTTAATGGGCCTGTATGTGGTGTTGAGTGCAAGGGGGTGGGTACAGTGAGCAGGGCTGGCAGTTCAGCGTGGAGGGGGTGGAGCCGGGGCAGGAAGTGCGACGGAACGGAAGGGGAGGACACATTAGTAACACAAGGAGAGAGGGTAAGGGACTTCCCACCCGCCCGCCCTACAATTTTAGTGGATATTGTGTGTAGATATGGTGGGGGTATGGATCAACCAAGGGGGTTGGTTGTGGCAATTGGCGGGGCACAAGGTCCTTTTTGGGTCATCTGGGCACATCAAAAAGGCATGGTGTGGGGACTCGTCTGAGGTTCCGTGAATGGAGGCCTGAGAAGTGACTAGCAGGTACAGTTATGGGTTATGCCTACTGAGACCTTGTGCTTCATTTTTGTGATAAAACTGGATATATAGTAAAAAGGTTTATTATGTTAATTATTATGTTAATTATTTTATATTTTATAATTGGTTAATAAAACGGCTGCTATGGCCAATTTACCCCATTTCAGTGTCGTGTGGTCATTAGTGAGGGGTGGGGTTAATGAGATAGTAGGCCACAAGCCATAGTTAATGCCATAGTCATGGTAACCAGGCAATCAGAAAAGTTGAATCTCCCAAGTGGGGACATAGACACTAATAAAAACCCAATAGGGGGTTCTAATTTCTCACTCCTCTAACCAAAGCTACAAAAAAAGTTAGTATTTAGATACACTTATTATGCTACAGGGTATCTGTAAATAAACAATGCAAACTAGGATATCTAGGCAAGCTTAGTAAGAAGAATGATCAGGATAATCTATAATTTTGCATGAAAAGAACTGGCACCAGTAAAATTTTGATTTTTGCTAAACAATTTAATATTTTTTAGTTTTTGTTAATTCCTATATTTGCATATATTTTCTTTTGATAAACATTATTTGTAATATGTAATTGGGCACACATTATAAAATATTACATACAAAAGAACATTGTATTAAAAACTGCATATTCTAAGCAGAAAGAGCCAGCAGCGCTGTAGTGCTTTAACAATATACAGTACTATAACTTACCATTTGTGTCAAGGAATTGATGTCTTAATGCACTTAGATGCATTCAGCTGGGAGAATAAGAATTTGATGATAATAATCTTAAGTGGCAAATGCACATGGTAAGTATATTGGATGCATTATGACACAGAACATAACATTAAAATAAAATATAGTGTAAGTTTTTGGATTAGTTCTTATAAGACCTGCACTTCAAACTTGTTAGATGATACCAACACTAATGAGAAATAATGCATTTGAGGGACTGAAGAAATCCAAGCACCAATGTTTTTAACTGATTGTTCAGTTAGGAATGATCAGACTCTCTGAAGATCAGTTTGTGCACAACCGCCAGACAGTGCAAGTTGAGTAATGTCATCTAAAAAAGTTACAGGGTATTAATCTGATTGCCACTGAGGTTAGGAAAGATTTGTTTTTTATCTTTCCCACCTTGAGGATACATTGGCGACAGCCTCAGCAAACTAACAGCAATGCTGAAGTGTAGACACTTTATAGTACCTACAAATGCCCATTTTAGTCTTCAAATTGATTCCTTATTCCCTGTGGAGTCTTCTTGCATCCGAGGTGCATGCTGTACATTGCGCCCAAGCCTCCGGAGTAGAGATTTGGTAATTTTTCCTGGTGCCCCCCCCCCCCCCCCCCATCATTGTCATTGAACTGTGAAATTACAGAACTTTAGTGGGTAATAGAGGCGGGTTTATTGCTATAAGAGTATGGGGCTTAAAGTGGTTATATTAAGGCTTACCTATAGGTATTGTATATATCTCATTATCTCATAAAGGAGCACTATTTAGGAGATATTTACTGAAAATGCAGCCGGTGACGTCACCGGCGCATGCGCTCTAAAGGAACAGCATACCTGTTCAGAGTCCTGTGCCATAAACATTGGCTCCCATGCATGTGCGAGACTGATGTCATCATAGCAAGCCAATCAGATGGCCGGAGGACACAAACACTGAAGAGAAAGACCGGGGGAAGATGGAAACGCCTTCTGCAGTGACAGCGCGCCGCTGGAGGGCTTCGTTCTAAGGTAAGATTCACATAATGTGCTAGTATGGAGTGCATACTAGCACATTATGACATTGCCTTTACTGC
Source organism: Lithobates sylvaticus (assembly GCA_028564925.1). Taxonomy (NCBI): domain Eukaryota; kingdom Metazoa; phylum Chordata; class Amphibia; order Anura; family Ranidae; genus Lithobates; species Lithobates sylvaticus. The sequence goes on from CM053031.1 coordinate 85,098,919, forward strand.
CTTTAATTCAGGCTTGAGTGTAAATTAAGGTCCTAGGGACTTAGATGCTTGCAAGCATGCCAAGAGGTTTGCATTTCAGCATTTTTGCTATTAAAACATATTTTATTAGACACATATTTATTAGACAAATCTTTCATTGCCTGAGTTTACCAGATACCATCAGCTTCTCTTGAAGACAATTAATAAATGTGGGTGTTTCACTACACTATTATATCGTTGACAGTAAAAAGACCTTCCTTTCTGCGAAACAAGAAGTTAGTTAGTTATAGGACTTGTTGCTATGGGCATATATAGGCAGATTTCAAATAGATATCATTAAGGTCCTCTACACACAAACTTTAAAATCAATTGCTTGATTTGCTTTCCTCACCCCTGCCAAGGACTGCATGATGCCTGGGGCAAAATATGTTTCACTGAGCACAAGCTGGGATTGTGCTGCATTGCTCTTACCAGCATGAATGTGAATTGGAGCATCTGTGTTTGTTCGATGCTAAAAGTTTGGATTATTTCATGTGCAACTTTTTCCATCCAGCATCTGTGTAATACCAAATTGGTTTCCTTTCTGGATGTGCAGCAAAGACAAATGGAGCAAGTATGTAGCTGTTATCAAGACAATTGACTTAATTAAAAAAGTGTACATTATCTTAAATAAGCATTGAAAACGTAATCCATTTATTGCAGGTGCAATGCAGAGACTCCTGCAGACTTCTTCGTTAGCTCCTTTTCCATATGGACATTCACTAGAGAGTTGGAGCTCGTGTCAACGGAGTACAAGTGTAAAAATCACTGCACGTGTGTTCTATTGAGAACTACAAGTATGTAAAAAAAAAGGGCTTGATTTACTAAAGGCAAATAGACTGTTCACTTTGCAAGGGAAGTTGCACTTTACAAGGCTTTAGAAGGGAATTTTCTTAAGAGCTAAGTGAATGAGGTGAAGCTCTGCTGACTTCCATCATTCAATCATGTGCAAGCGAAAATCAATTTTTTAAATTTTCCTTAAGGCCCCTTTCACACTGGGGCGGTGCGGGCATCGGCGGTAAAGCAGCGCTATATTTAGCGCTGCTTTACCGTCGTTTTAGCCATGGTATTCGGCCACTAGCGGGGCAGTTTTAACCCCTGCTAGCAGCTGAAAAAGGGTTAAAACCCCCCGCAAAGCAGCGTTTTGCCAGCGGTATTGCCGCAGTATTACCGCGGTGTCCCATTGATTTCAATGGGTAGGAGCGGTATAGGAGCGGTGAATACACCGCTCCTTCACCGCTCCAAAGATGCTGCTAGCAGGACTTTTTTTACCGTCCTGCTAGCGCACCGCTCCAGTGTGAAAGCCCTCCGGCTTCCACACTGGAGTTAAAGGACCCGCTTTTTTCAGGTTCTATACAGGCGCTATTTTTAGCGCTGTAGCGCCTGAAAAATGCTTCAGTGTGAAAGGGGTCTTAGGCTGGGTTCACACTTATGCAAATTGGATGTGGTATCCAATTCACATGACAGGAGACTGACTGGCTCTCACTAGAGCCGGTTCACACAGCTCCTGGGCAGCCGCGGTCCGCACTGGGTCCTGTGCATCCGGCTCAGTTTCAGGTCCGAATTTAGGCCAAAATTCCCCTGAAATGGAGAAGAGGGACGCTCCAGACCCTCTGCTGCGAGCCGCGACCACAGCTAGTGTGAACCCACCCTTAAGGTGATTGGGTATTCTTTGAAAAGAGAAATTTCAACACATTCACTGGGTTCTGGGAAACTTCACTTGCAAAGCGAAAAGCCTACTTAATGAATCACACCCACAGAATTCTCACCTCTCCGGCCACCCCTTTGTCCTTTGTGTTAATTTCAGTGCTCGGATTCTGTAAGCCTTTTCAGCAGTTGACACTTCTGGGAGTGTCACATGCCTGTGTGCTGTTGTTCTGTCATCCAACCTCTACATTGCAGCAGGGCTTAATGGTGGTATAGTGGTAGGAGAATAGAACCACAGCATTTGTCAGGGGAAACATACATTTCCCAATTATACAAGTGTTGAGATTTAAGAAGGTTACAGGGCTGAAATGAAGAAGGGGTTGGACAAAGGGGCCATATCTTCTATTACAGGACACTGCCATTTGTATCTCTTTCAGGACCTGACAGATAGGGATGAACTAGGTTCAAATCCAAACTCGGCCCAAACCCAGTTCGACCAAATCCACAAAAATCTGTCACATGATTGCATCCCCCTGCTCCAATGAGACCAATGTCATTGTCCTAATATGGTCATGTGGCCATATTAGGCCAATTAAATCATGAGCATCCCCGCCCCTTTGTATATGTGCAGCTGCAGGAAATCTTCTGTCAACAGCTCACTGCACCAGCAATACAGCGGCCTGCGGGTTTAGGCCGAACCCACTTCAGGCCGAACCCATGCTAATCCCCGCTGACAGCATCTTTTTAACTAAAGGTAGCATTGCAGAAGAGTGTCCTGTTGCAGCAAAAGGGTTTAGTATGCAGACAGCTATGAGAACTTACTGTGTTTGGAAGTGAAGGGTTGGTCCTGCAAGCAGTCTCTACAAATGCTATGGAAAAAAAGTTTAAAAATAGATAGAGTAACCCCTATCATGCCAAACACATCCAAATTCCCTCGTCTTCATATTTGCCTGTGTGTGACTCCTGGAGCTTGCCATTGCAAACTGTCTACAAGCATGCTTCATGTACCCCATTCACAATGCCATCTGCCAAAGCAAGCTTATTTTACACTCTGCTACATTTCTGCTGTTCCTAAATGACTCATGTGACAACCAGAATAAAGATTCAACTCTTAGAGAAAAAAAAGTTACATTAAATAGAGTGATTGTCTAGTAATTATTTAGTTTTAATTACAAAAGAGCAAATAGTGCATTATGTTCAAACAAGCACATTGTTTGTTAATAGGTGTGAAATTTCCCTCCAGCTGAAGCCAATTACAAAAGATATTTTTAATTCATATACAGTGGATGAATTAATTGCGGCAATAGTTAAGAATATAAATAGATTGTTTTGCTCATACTGTACGTCTGAGATTCTTTACATGACTTTAAAAAAGAGAACAAAAAAAAGACCAATGTGTGTTTACAATGTTTACTCTTACAATATTTACCCCCAGCAATGTATTTGATGGGATATTTATCATTTTGGCTGCTAAAATAGTGTACATTTTTTAACAGATGCACATTCAGAGCTATTGGTGTACAGGCATACCCCGCTTTTAAGTACACAATGGGGTTTATTTACTAAAGCTGGAAAGTGCAAAATCAGGCTCCCTTCTGCATAGAAACCAATGAGCTTCCAGGTTTTATTACCAAAGCTTAATTGAACAAGCTGGGGTTAGAAGCTCATCAGTTTCTATGCAGAAGTGAGCCTGATTTTTCACTTTCCAGCTGTAGTAAATAAACCCCATTGTGTACTTAAAAGTGGGGTATGCCCAGGGCTGCTGATAGGGGGGGACCACCAGTCCTCCTGTAGTGGGCCTGGGCACACAGGGGGGCCCAAACAGCAGAGGGCATCAGTGCAGTCGGATGGAGGGGCAATTACAGGATGCCCTGTGCGGCTCTCTGCAGCAGCTGAAAACTGGTTTCTCTCCCTCCTGCCGACTTTCAGCTGCTGCAGGGAGAGACACAGACACAGCTGCCGGCTTCCCTGTCCAGTTAAAAAAATAACAAATTGTAACCCTGTATTGTTTTAATCCCTTGTAAAACTCAATAAAATTCTTGGGGGAAAAAAATTGTAAAAGAAAAATGTTTTAAAACAGTTAAACATTTAAAAAAAAAAATCATACATTGTTTTTGTTTGAAATGTAAAAAACTATTTAAAAAAGGGCAAATTCACATAGCTTCTCTGTTACATTTGTGTCCACTAAGAATGATTTTAGTATATTTTTTCTGAAAATGTTGTTTTGATATATTTGAGGGGGGCCCTGCCAGGTAGGCTGTACAGGGCCCAGTGAATTCTAACAGCAGCCCTGGGTATGCCTGTATAGTGTAAATACAGGCTAATAATATAGAGCCATTTATTATACATGCATACTGCTGTTTCAACCTTTTTGGCCATTATCGGTGCAGTGTATGGAAACCGTGGCTTCTATGGAGTACAATGCACCGATGATGATCAAAAGGCCTGGGTGATAGGACATAAAGCAATAATTTGCATAGCCTCACCTACTGCCATATCAAGGAATAATTCTCTTAATTTTAAGATATGTGATGGAAAGAATGTGGCATGTGAATACCTTCTGTTTTAAGAAAGCTTTACTGTGCTATGCACTGATTCTATTGGAAGACTTTTTGGAGGGATTCATTTGAGGGCTTTTTTTGATTGCTTATAACACCTATAGTTATCTTTTTTATTTCATTTTTATACTTAATGGATGGATGTATTCAATCATAGGTGTGCGTAGCCTAATGCATTAGGGCAGCCTTTCTCAACCTTTTCAACACAGAGGAACCCTTGAAATAGTTCTCCGGTCTCGGGGAACCCCTGCTAAAAATTAGAAATCTACAACTCGTGATACATTAGTGTGATGGTCAGTGGGAAGAAAGGTCCTTACACTTGTGGTCATTGGGAAGAATTACCTCCTTACAGATAGCTAAAAAGATCAATGGTGTTAGTGGGAATTTATTTGAGAGGCAGAAATTGCCCAATGCTGAAGAAACCCCTAGCAACCTTTGGAGGTACCCTAGTGTTCCACGGAACCCTGGTTGAGAATCACTGCATTAGGGTGTGCACTGCTAAGCTCAAACACACATGTGTGCGTGTGTGTATATACTGTGTATATATATATATATACATACACAGCATTTCACTACAGTGAGTACACCCCTTACATTTTTGTAAATATTTTATTATATCTTTTCATGTGACAACACTGAAGAAATGACACTTTGCTACAATGTAAAGTAGTGACAGTAGTATCTTGTATAACAGTGTACATTTTCTGTCCCCTCAAAATAACTCAACAAAAGTGACTACACCCCTAGGTGAAAATGTCCAAAATAGGCCCAAAGTGTCAATATTTTGTGTGGCCACCATTATTTTCCAGCACTGCCTTAACCCTCTTGGGCATGGAGTTCACCAGAGCTTCACAGGTTGCCACTGGAGTCCTCTTCCACTCCTCCATGACGACATCACGGAGCTGGTGGATGTTAGAGACCTTGCGCTCCTCCACCTTCTGTTTGAGGATTTCCCACAGATACTTAATAGGGTTTAGGTCTAGAGACATGCTTGGCCAGTCCATCACCTTTACCCTCTTTAGCAAGGCAGTGGTTGTCTTGGAAGTGTGTTTGGGGTCACTATCATGTTGGAATACTGCCCTGCGTCCCAGTTTCAGAAGGTAGAGGTTAATGCTCTGCTTTAGTATGTTACAGTACATGTTGGCATTCATAGTTCCCTCAATGAACTGTAGCTCCCCAGTGCTGGCAGCACTCATGCAGCCCAGATCATGATACTCCCACCACCATGCTTGTAGGCAAAACACACTTGTCTTTGTACTCCTCACCTGGTTGCACTATAAACAAAAAGAGAGCGACAATTTTGAAAAAAAAGCACAATATTTTGTACTTTTTGCTATAATAAATATCCCCATTTTTTTTTTTAAAAGCAATTTTTTTCTCAATTTAGGCTGATATGTATTCTTCTACATATTTTTGGTAATAAAAATCGCAATAAGCGTATATTGATTGGTTTGCGCAAAAGTTATAGTGTCTACAAAATAGGATAGATAGATTTATAGCATTTTTATTATTATTATTATTTTTTTACTCGTAATGGCGGCGATCTGCGATTTTTATCATGACTGTGACCTTATGGCGGACACATTGGACAATTTTGACACATTTTTAGGACCATTGGCATTAATACCGCGATCAGTGCTATAAAAAATGCATTGATTACTGTAAAAATGTCACTGGCAGTTAAGGGGTTAACACTAGGGGGCAATCAAGGGGTTAACTGTGTTCCTTCAAGTGTGTTCTAACTGAAGGGGGGATGGGACTGACTAGGGAAGATGACCGATCGCTGTTCTTACTTTGTACGAATAGACGATCTGTCACTTCTCCCCTCAGAGATCCCGGTTCTGGCTGTGTCCTCAAGACCGCCGGGCACTCGCATTGGCTCCGAGGGCGAGCAGTGCACGCCCCTAGTGGCCGCCTAAGGAAGCGACGTAACATAACGTCGATTCGCCTGCCCGTGCCATTGCGGCAGCTGGTCGGGAACAGGTTAAAGTAAAACAATAAAAATGAAAAATTATTTTAAACATAGTGCCTGGGGAATCCCCTTAGTCTGCCTGTAAAGTGGCGCATCTGTACTGTGTATACAACCTGCTGAAGCAAAACTGACATGTATAAGAAAAAATAAACCACAAAGCATCCAAAAAAAAAGGGGGTATACAGCACTAATTGTTATGTACTACTGTGTTAAACACTGCACTACAGAGAGGTTTGGCCAGTCTGTCTGTGTCTGAGTTTCTGAAGTGATTTGCAAAATATAGCCATGGATGAGTACTGCACTATGGAAGCATTTTATTTTATATCTTTTGAGTGTTATCAGTCTAGCTGTGGTTCCAGACACCATTAAGGGTCCTGGGAGACTGATTTCCCAGTGCTGGGTGAGATTACTGTTTCAGTGGCCACGGATTGCTGGTAAGCAGGCTATTTACTCACTTGGGTGTGGATCTGGATGCACATTCTTTGAAGCATCTTTCACGGTTTCCACCTCTGCAATCTGCCACTGATATCTTACACAGATGGGTATTGTTTATCCCTTTTATTTATGGACTGAAATATTCACTGGGACTTTGCATTAGTTTTTCTTTTTCTTTTTCAAAAAATTAAAATTAGACATTTTTGCAATGTTGTTATTCTATTAGCGCTGCACTTATTTTGTATATATTCATCTATTTGAGTTTTTGTATTAGACTTTTTGGTGCTGGCAGCTTAGTCTATCCACTATATTTTACATATAGTTTTTTTTTCTTAGTCAAGTTGTTTCTAGAGCAGCGTTAGCCTTTGGGCTTCTTTTTTCACAAAGCTTCATTTGAAAAGAATACCCAATCACATGCAAGAAAAGTGTGTGGTGGGACTATGAGCACTGAGCCGTGATTGAGCAATTTCATCATCACTTTGTCCAATTAGGGCTCTGACAATGCTTTGTGCCCTAATTGGCTTCATCCAATTATGGGCCCAGAATGCATTATTCAGTGTGCGGTGCATTGTGAGACGCTCAGTAGGCGCCCACCGAGCGCCCCGCAAATTCGGTTGTTCGCCAAATGGTTGAATAGGCGATGTTTGGGCTGAATTTTTGCACGACCCGAACCGTTCACCCAACACTAGTTATGTTGCTCCAGTCTTTCTTGAAAAACACCCTCAACATGTGCTGGAGAAGTGGGAGGGGGATGTGGGACAGCTTATTGGGGATCAGTGGGAGAAAGCCCTCCAAACAGGGGTGACTTGTTCATTAAATGTGACACAGAGACTGACTCAGTTATACTGTATATTCTTTTGAGGGTGTACTATACTCCCCATAGGTTACATGGCTGGGTCTTCTAAGAATGCCAATACGCTTCAGATGTAAACGTGATCACAGTGACCTAAACCATTTACTGTGGAGATGCCCAAAATTGCACACATCCTGGCGGGGGGGGGGGGGTGTTGAATGCCCTGAACAAGGTATTTCAGGAATCTCTTCCTTTAGATCCCAAACCCTGCTTGCTTGGTCTACTTGACAAATTTGAAGGGGAGAACCACACCAGAGAGGCCATATTTAGAGTTTTATTTTTACCCGTATGTTAATAATGGTACATTGTAAGTCTGAGTACCCTCCTACAGTTGGGGAATGGATTACTAATGTTGGTAAAGCACTATGGATGGAAAAAGTTATATAACAGCATAGGGGTTGCCTGCGAAAGTACGAAAAGCTATGGGCTCCATGGTTAGATGTCCCCGGGTTAGCCCCAGTAGACCTAATCATGGACAGATTACTTAGGCTCAATGTTGGGTGAAGCTGTCTTTTGACACAATGATGTACTGTTTATTCTCGCTCATGGCTGGCTGTAAATGTAATGTTAATGTTTTCAATGGCACAAATTTTTGTAGATACTGGCCTTATTATGAGTTTGACTCGAACTTGAAGCTCATCCCTACTGATGAACTGGCTGGCATTTGCTTAGTGAGTCATCCTGTTGGCTCCCTCCTGCCCCACACCATTCAATTAAAAATTTAATGAGCCAAGTGGATTTTCAGGTATTATGACAGCTGCTGCTGGCAGCTGGCAAAACACAAGTACCCAGCAGTGGAATTTGTCTATCTTTACTGTACAGACTGTATAGGTCAGAAGCTGAATTAAAAAATCGAATTGTCTATGGCCAGCATTAGATTAGATAGAGAGATGTTTCTCAAAGATCAGCAAGCACTGAGACATCTGACCATCATCTGCTGCAAAAGGAGCTGCTATATTTTTTCATGTCACACACAGAAGCAGCCCATGTGTAGATAACCCCTTTCTTTCCTCCTCTATGGCCCTTCAGTTGTTCAGGAACTACAATTCCCATCATGCCTAGTCATGTCTGTGAGTTTTACAATGCCTCATGGGACGTGTAGTTTCACAACAGCTGGAGGGCCGTAGTTTGAAGATTCCTGCCTTAAACTATTCAGATAGCCAGATGTCTCTCCAAGAAAAATCAAATCTGGGTCTTACAACTGAATTTCCCATAAAAAAAAAAAAGGAAATGACACAACCTTTCAGATTCCACCTATAGCAGAAGAATTACTGCTAAATGGACAAGCCATTCAAACTTCTGCATGCATACTACTGCAACTCCACTAAACAAAGTATGGACCGAATCCTGGCACCAAAGTAATGGTCTGGAGGTCCCTGGCACAAAATGCTCCAACAATTAAAAAAGAAAAATTCTCCTGTGGGTTGAAGTTGCTAAAACTCCACTTACTAAATTTTATATATCATGAATGAAACTTGCTCCCTGTTTAGTTAATACATAAGTCGGGTGGGAGATGGGTCCAAGACCAGATTGCCATGCTTACACCTCTAACATTTACCAGAATGGCTACTATATCTGAGAGCACTTGTGGACTGGTTGGAATTAATATGGGCTGCTCAGGCTCTTTGTGTCATTCTTATGAAACAGCAAACCTAACCATAGTCTATGTGTATTCTACTCTTGCCAAAAAAGGAAGTACTGAACCAGCATTACTGTTGGTACATTACGGAAATGCTCCCTTGAGTTTAGCTAAGTTTGATGATTTGCAAAACTGAAGGCTGCAACTTTATACTGTATCCCAGACACAATTTTCATGTTAGCATTTATAGTAGTTTAAGCTATTAAATGAAACTGTAGGGATAGAAATATGGAAGCTGATATTTTCCGACTTTTTATTGGTTCAGTCTCAATAGCTGACATCCTGATCCCATACAAGTAAATCCTCTGTCCTAATTTCAGTCTTTCAGGTTGTAGCTATTAAAGTGTTACTAAAGGTGAAAGTTACATTTTTTTTAATTAAAATAACAAACATGTTATACTCAACTGCTCTGCGTAATGGTATTTCAAAGGGTGGACCCGATCCTCCTCTTCTCGGGTCCCCCCGCCAGTGATATTGGCTCCTCCTCTTCATTGTGTGTTCCCATAGAAAACGGCTTGCTATGGGAGCACACAGTGTCTGCTTGCTTCTGACCTGTGTGTCTATGGAGCCACGCTCCATAGACACACACACAGAGGGGCTTAGTCCTGCCCCCGCTTCCTCCTCACTGCTTTTGATTGACAGCAGCAGGAGCCAAATGCATTAAGGTAAAAAATGTTTTAGCTTTAGTATCACTTTAACTGGTACCCACCAGCCCCAACTATCCCTTCCATTCGTCCACCTCTATTAATGCATTCATCTTGCTGAGTCCTTACAAATGTTGATGACTACATATATAAATATGTAGGTAATGAAGTGGATTAAAATCAGGCTGTAATTTTTCGATTATGCACTAAATCTTTCCATTCAGCAACAACTGGAGAAAGCCTTGACATTAAGCAATATACAGTGGTGTGAAAAAGTGTTTGCCCCCTTCCTCATTTCCTGTTCCTTTACATGTTTGTCACACTTAAGTGTTTCGGAACATCAAACCAATTTAAAAAATAGTCAAGCACAACACAAGTAAACACAAAATGCAATTTGTAAATGAAGGTGTTTATTATTAAAGGTGAAAAAAAATCCAAACCATCATGGCCCTGTGTGAAAAAGTGATTGCCCCCTAAACCTAATAACTGGTTGGGCCACCCTTAGCAGCAACAACTGCAACCAAGCGTTTGCGATAACGTGCAATGAGGCTTTTACAGCGTCCTGGAGGAATTTTGGCCCACTCATCTTTGCAGAATTGTCCTAATTCAGTTACATTAGAGGGTTTTCGAGCATGAACGGCCTTTTTAAGGTCATACCACAACATCTCAATAGGATTCAGGTCAGGACTTTGGCTAGGCCACTCCAAAGTCTTCATTTTGTTTTTCTTCAGCCATTCGGTGGTGGACTTGCTGGTGTGTTTAGGATCATTGTCCTGCTGCAGAACCCAAGTTCGTTTCAGCTTGAGTACACGAACAGATGGTCGGACATTCTCCTTCAGGATCTCTTGGTAGACAGCAGAATTCATAGTTCCTTTTATCACGGCAAGTCTTCCAGGTCCTGAAGCAGCAAAACAGCCCCAGACCATCACACTACCACCACCATATTTTACTGTTGGTATAATGTTCTTTTTCTGAAATGCAGTGTTCCTTCTACGCCAGATATACTTGGACACACACCTTCCAAAGAGTTCCACTTTTGTCTCATCGGTCCACAGAATGTTGTCCCAAAAGTCTTGGGGATCATCAAGATGTGTTGTGGAGAAATTGAGACGAGCTTTGATGTTCTTTTTGCTCAGCAGTGGTTTTCTCCTTGGAACTCTGCCATGCAGGCCATTTTTGCCCAGTCTTTTCCTGATGGTGGAGGCATGAACGCTGACCTTAACTGAGGCAAGTGAGGCCTGCAGTTCCTTGGACGTTGTTGTGGGGTCTTTTGTGACCTCTTGGATGAGTCGTCGCTGCGCTCTTGGGGTAATTTTGGGCGGCCGGCCACTCCTGGGAAGGTTCACCACTGTTCCATGTCTTCGCCATTTGTGGATAATGGCTCTCACTGTGGTTCGCTGGATTCCCAAAGCTTTGGAAATGGCTTTATAACCCTTTCCAGACTGATAGATCTCAATTACTTTCTTTCTCAATTGTTCCTGAATTTCTTTGGGTCTCGGCATGATGTGTAGCTTTTAAGGATCTTCTGGTGGACCTTACTGTGTCAAGCAGCTCCTATTTAAGTGATGCCTTGATTGTGAACAGGTGTGGCAATAATCAGGCCTGGGTGTGGCTAGCGAAATTGAACTCAGGTGTGGACAACCACAGTTATAGTATGTTTTAACAAGGGGGGCAATCACTTTTTCACACAGGGCCATGATGGTTTGGATTTTTTTTCACCTTTAATAATAAACACCTTCATTTACAAATTGCATTTTGTGTTTACTTGTGTTGTCCTTGACTATTGTTTAAATTGGTTTGATGTTCCGAAACACTTAAGTGTGACAAACATGCAAAGGAACAGGAAATGAGGAAGGGGGCAAACACTTTTTCACGCCACTGTATTCATTGTGAAACCAAGTATGTGGTGTATCAGATCTGCTGCATTTCTTGTAACCTGCAGTACATTCGATGCACCACACGTGCTTTAAGAATAAAAATAGGAGAACATTATTGTTACTCTGTTAATCCAAACGCAAAGCACATTTCAAATGTCTCACATCACTTTAAAGAATGCCATTCTGGTAACATGTCCTCCTTTAGGTTTACTGGCATTGAGAAATTGTCTCCTATGTCCAGGGGTGGTAATAGTAACAGACGGCTTTTAGAAAGGGAGGCATGGTGGATATTTAGATTAAATTTAATTTATGTCTGTCCATGGTGGTTCACCTCGCCAAGTAACTCTGATTATCTACTATTTGGTAAATTAATGACATGTGCTGCCAGGAGGGGTTTATACACTATATATTGTGGCATTTTTGTAGATGGCATTTGTAGTGAACATGGCCCGCAAGGCTGAAAAGCGTTTACATCTGCTGTCTGTGTCTTTTATGGAGAATGAATAAATTTTGAAGATTTTAAAGAGCAAACAAGGAGTTGTGGGCCATCTTTTCATATGATTGTTACTGCAGATGTGCGATTGCCTTTCCACACCCAGATATCTCTAAATAATTTTCTGATCATATTGGGTAGTAGCACCCTACTTCTGCTCTATTTAATGAAGTGGTTAGGTCTCGGTCTCTGTTCTCCTCCCAACTCTGCTTTCTCAGTGCTTGTATCCTTTACATTCAGGTTTGTCACTACGGGGTCATATGTCGAAAGATGTCCAGGGCACAATAGAAGTGGGAGAATGAAAAAAAGGGCGGGGCCGTGGTGTGAAAATATTTATTTTCAAACACACATGAAACTTGTAAAAGTTCTTTGATAAAGTCTCTTGGATAAAATGCAAGCAACAAGGAAGCAGATTGGGTGAAGGGCATAAAATGAAATCTAATGAAGTTTATGACCCACATATTGATATACTGTATGTGGTTAATAACATGTTTAACATATGAGAATTGCCCAGGGTGCTTAGTGGATTTGTGGAGGTGGAAGACTAAAGAGGAAGAAGTTTGACAAATGGTAATGAGCATTCAAATCCTTGCTTCCTACCTAGAATGAACAGTACCAACTTTTTTTTTTGTTTATTATTTCACGGTTAAAATTTCAGTTTATTGTGGAAAAGACAAGTATTGTACATCATTCAGGTCATTGATATAAGGTACAAATCTGCAGTGGTACATATGCATTTTCTTACAATTAAGCAACAAAGGAACAGTCCAAAAACCATATAGGTAACAGTTAATTTTAACTATAGGCAGATATTTTAGATTCCCGGCATCAATCTCAAGAATTATTAATCTCAACAGTACTAACTTTAGTTCAGGTTTATCCTAATTAAAATCTAATTTTTGATGGACAGTTGCCATGCTTTGGATAAACAGCACCAGACCCAGAGGGCTTTTAGAAGCTATGGTCCTAAATACCCCAGTCTCCAGATATATTGGAAAGGATATACTGCAATGGATTTCCAGTCGAATTTCTCATATTTTTTGCTGTACATTCATGTACGTGTTGAAAGTCTGCTTGTACCCATGATATTCGAACATACCGATAGTAAACAAATACAGACTCACACATGACGGCATTATCTTCCACACACTGCAAAAAGCTGACAGCAGAAGCTAAAACTATGAATACAACAATTCCCAAATAGCAGACAGCGTGAAAGATCTTCTTCACAAAACCAGCCAATATGTTTTCTTTGTTAAATAAGTGTAGGAAATGCTGCAGGAGATAACATCCATGTCTGCTAGAATAGCTAAAATAACAAAAATAAATAGAAAGTTTACTCAAATGAAATGTTTTAAAATAAAAATGTCATGATCATTTTAAAAAGTTGCATCAGAGCTGACTTAATGCTCAATGTGCTTGTAGTGTGACAAGATATACATTGTACATTAGACAAGTATGCTGAAGGCCTATTATTATGTATATTGAAGCTGCCCTTCCCTGCCAGTATAGTAAAGCACATCAGAAAACAGATATACATAATCTGAACTTGCTGCTGTCTGAGCTGGAATTCTGAAATATAGGATCTGTTTGTATTATGTCAAGTGGTCTATTATTGTCACTCAGAGCAACCTTTTTCTACACAAATGTATAATAATTTTTGCGTGCATAGAAAAAACAGACCACACATCATGGGAGACTAATACGGGAATTGGTACTATTTTTTTTTTTTTTTTTTTTAGAGATGAATAGGATTAAAGAAAGTAGGGGTTTTCATTTCTGTCTATTAGGATGTGATGGGTAGTTTGCCACATGACATGCTAAATCAGGGGTCTTCAAATTATTACCCTCCAGTTGTTCAGGAACTATAATTCCCATCATGCCTAGTCATTTCTGTGAATGTCAGATTTTACAATGCCTCATGGGACGTGTAGTTCTACAACAGCTGGAGGGCCGTAGTTTGACGACAATCCCTGTGCCAAATGGTCAAGTCTGGCTGAGGTTCTCATACATACAAGCAACAAAGCAGGGTTCGATGAATAAACATCCCACCACTACGTATTGCCTGTACTAAAACTTTGAGATTTTATTCAGGCTTTGGCTGATCCCTTTCAATAACATGGACTACAGGTCTGCCTATTCAAATTAACCTTAACACCTTTTGGGTACAACATAATGTTGCAGTGGGTATTGGTGCTTAAACTGACTCTATTTAAGCACCAAGTTCAGGATCCATCTTAGCTCGGGCACACATTCATATATTTGAAAGAGCTTGGGCTGGAGTGCATATGTCATTTAGCCCTATTTTGGCAAAATTGTAGAGAGGTGGGGCTGGCCTTGTTAATGTGCACACCACTAGCACAACGTCAGAACTGCCCATTCACATGAGATGACCACTACCCAATCTAGCTGACAGCAACTGTGAGACAGTTGTATGTCTATGGGCACACTGTGACCTCTGCAGATACCCCTTGACTGACTGTTTTTTATTTTATTTATTGTTCTCCTAAGATGAGTTCACCTCCAGGGGTGCCCAGCAAGTATATAAACATCCACACTAGGTTAAACAATGGATTCTGTTTATGAGGTCAGATCTTCATACTGCTATCTTGTTAACAGTTTTAGTCAAAGAGTAATAGCACAAGTGTATCTGAAAATAGAGATTTGTGACTTAAACTACAGAGAACATGTATACAAGTGTATTCAGACACTGGTGGTTACAAATAAGGTACCAGGGTTTACAGAGGAATATTTTTAAAGCAGTGAGTTATCAGTTCACTGATAAATGCTATTTTGCTACTGATGGGGACTGTACTTTTCTGTAGCTTATATGTCTGCCCCAAAGGTACAAATTCTTTCCTGCAGTGAACTAATAAAGCAAGCTAGCAGAACTTAGAGTGGATCTGCACACACAATATATATATATATATATATATATATATATATATATATTTTTTTTTTTTTTTTTTTGTTTGTTTAAAATTCCTATTTTTCTAATGTCACACTCACTTTTAGTGTTCTTTTCCAGTATCCATGTCCGTTTTTCTTTAAAATCGTCAGTTATAAAAATAATATACAGCAGTTTTCATCTTGCTTGTGGGCATTTAAAGCCCAAAAGCAATCACTTCCTTGTTCCAGTACAGTAGATGTACCAGCATTCCTTGCTGGTTCCCGCGCATGCTCAGTGGTAACTGCGCCAAACGGCGTAAACATCTTTGTTGCCATCACAAAGGGTGGCGTCTTCGTAAGTTCCCGCCCCTGTTGTGATGTGAAGCTCGCTCAGAATGGGGAGAGAGCTTCACACGAAAGGTAATGAATGTAATGACGTCATGTCTGTTGAAATCCCGCAAGATTTTGCGGCGGCTCTCCGCACTGACTCCTGGGATGAATGACACGAGATCCCAGGAGACAGTGCGGCGAGGACAGGAAATGATGCGGATACCCTCAAAATTCGGGCCACATATCTAAAGGTACGAAAAAAAAAATGTCCATTGAGCACTCTGTGCTACATTTCTAAACCAGTGAGCTTAACTTGAAAAATTATGTTAAGATCCGCTTGAAAAAATAATACTCAGACACAGGTTTGCCAACCGCCATTAAATTTACTGACAGTTTGTAAAAATCTGTGATGTCTCCACCAGTTTATAAAAAAAAAAAAAGTTCATTATCAGGGCCTTCTATCTTACCCACCCAATTCTAGGCCACTCCTTCACTGCTACATAGTACGAGTCTCAGAGTTTCCCATGTTGTAGTTTACATGATATGATTATATAACTGATTCATTTATTCTTAGGAAATTATTTAACAAAGCTTTTCACAATATTTCCTGGGTAGAGAGAGAATGCTTTTATCCGCGAATAAGCCAAATCCAGGAAAGATCTTGAATCTCTTCTATCTTTTAATTTATCTCAGTTTCCTACCACTCTCTTACCCAACAATGTCATGGCTATAAGCTCAGTCTTTATTCTTCACATTCTAAAATGTAAACGGAAACCCATTAAATAGACTTTGGATCCCATATTTCCATCCAGTACTTGTCCCTATGTAATCATATAGTTTGAAGCTTTGTAATTCATCTGAAACAAACGACAGTGCAATGCACTCTTTGTCAGATACATTAAATGTTGTCCAACAATGACATTGAAAACAAAAAACAGCTTTGGAATTTAATGAAAGCACAAAGCATTTTGTAACACACTGTGACATATTGTTTTAGTTCCATTTCAATGCATCATTTGCCACTTATCGTACAGTGCACATATAAAAGCTTTTCCAAATGCCTACCCAATTCCCTTTCATTGTCTCTCTCTCTATCAAACATGAGAGCAGATTCTACCAGGCTTGGAAGTAAAATGGCAAGTTAATATGTTCAAGATCGAAGTCTTTCTGGCAACAATACTCATCAGTCATTTAAAACATTTTAGTGACAAGAAAATAGAAAATAACTAAGTTTAATTTCAACAGCATACAAAAAAACTTTTGCATATAGAAAAGTAAATAGCCACAGCGCTATTGTGTTGTACTGTTTAATCTTTACACAAGTTAGCAGCTTAGATGTTTCAGAGGAAAAACAATTATTAGAACCATAAGTGGCAGGTACTTATAATCCTTTGTATGGGGTCCTGAAGGGTGGAAAAAAAAATCTGTTGTACTTGTAGGAAATTAAAGAAACTATGTTTTTTTCTTGGTGACACCCAGCAGAACAGAGAATTCAACCTTGGGTCTTACAGAGCTTTTCAACTTTCATTTAGGTAATGGAAAACGTTAGTCTCCTCTCTCAAATTTCCATCTGTAAGTTATCCTAAAACATTTGTGTTTTTTCATAACACATTCAAATTGTTTTCAACATTTTCATTCTTGAAACTGTAAGACTCGTCCACCAAAACCACACCACCTACTACATCTCACCTTTAATCTGCCAAAACAATACTACCTAATACTTTCTTCCTCTGTTTTAATAAAACCACACCACCTACTACAACCACACCTCTAATGGACCAAACCATACCATCTACTACACCTCATCTTCAATCCCTGAAAATGGACAACCTACTACACTACACCTTTGATCCACTAGAACCATATCACCTTATACACACCACCACCTCTGATTGACCAAACCACACCACCCCTGACCCTCTGAAAATTTTTGTTTTTAAAACTGGCCCTTTAAAAAAAAAAAAAAATACAAAAAAAGGTCCTTAAGTGCACTGTGTTCGGACGCCGGACACAGTGCACTTATGGGAAGCACCACATATATGGAATCACGAGATTGCAGACTGGGCGCTTCATTTGCAGGCTTTTATCACGCCTTGCAGCACTTTCCAAAGCGCTGAGTAGCTTCCGCCTGGCGCTTGTAGTATCTATTACTACGGCTGGGCGGTTTGATTGACATCTGAGTTTGATGTCACTTCCTGTTTTCTCTCTCCCATTGCACCCGGGAGAGAGAAAACAGGAAGTATGAGGAGCGGACTCCTCCATCGCCGCTGTGGAAGGAGAAACCGCAGGAGAGGACAACACAAGCAAGGTAAGTGCCGCTGTGCTCCCGCGGAGAACAGGGTTTGATGTGACACAGGCAGGCTGCATTTGGTGGGACACAGGCTGCATTTGGTGGGACACAGGCTGCATTTGGTGAGACACAGGCTGCATTTGGTGAGACACAGGCTGCATTTGGTGAGACACAGGCGGCATTTGGTGGGACACAGGCAGGCTGTATTTGGTGGGACACAGGCTGTATTTGGTGGGACACAGGCTGCATTTGGTGGGACACAGGCAGGCTGTATTTGGTGGGACACAGGCTGCATTTGGTGAGACACAGGCTGCATTTGGTGGGATACAGGCTGCATTTGGTGGGATACGGGCTGCATTTGGTGGGATACAGGCTGGCTGCATTTGGTGGGACACAGGCTGGCTGCATTTGGTGGGACACAGGCTGCATTTGGTGGGACACTGCTGATTTGGCGGGACAAAGGCTGCATTGTTGTTAGCCTCTTGAGCTCTATGCATTCCCAACCTACTGTTCAAAACCAAGAAGACAAAAAAAAACAGATATAGTTCAGTCATACAATGAGACAAAAGGAGGCCTCAATACGTTGGATCAGATGGTTCATACTTACAGTACTAAACAAATGACCAGAAGATGGTCAATGGTTATATTTTATAACATGTTGGATGTTAGTGCTATCAACACCGACATTATCTAGATGTCACTAAAACCAGACTGGAATGCAATTAAATCGCACAAAAGGAAGGTTTTCCTTACACATCTTGGGAAAAACTGACTGGCGTATCTGAGGGGCCTGACATTCCTCAAACTTCTACCTCGGAAGAACCACCAAGAAAGAAAGCACGTTGCAGTATCTGCCCTAACAGCAAAGACAGAAAAACTCAAACAGTGTGTTGTGTGTGCAAAGAAAAAAAGTATAATAGAACATCTGAAATGGGTGTGTTTGAACTGTGGACAGTGAAACTTTTTCATCATATTAGCATAACTTTTCTAACTACCTATGACAATTGACAATTTCTTTATCATTTTTATCATTATCTGTGAATTTATGTGCAAAATAATATAAAACAAAATACTCTTCACAGTTAGTGCTCAAAATATAGAGAGTACACTATATTATCACCAAATGAGCATTGCTTAGTATTTTCATGGCTATTCAATATTTTGCTAGCTAAAATTATAATCAAAATTCATAATTACACTGTTTCAAAATAAAAAATAATTATACTAAGACTTTTATTCATTATATGTACCAACATTTATTCATTATATGTACCAAACTATAGTACAGGGCCCATTGCACCCTGGCAGCGCAAGCTGGTTAAAAAAAAAAGGCGGTAGACCAAGGGTTAAAGTGCTTTACTGTTTGTTCAGAATATGTAAATACTTTAACATGCATGATCTGGGCACACAGCTACTTTAACTACTTGCCACCTGCCTATAGCCAAAAGATGGCTACAGCGCAGGCCTTAATTGCCGGGAGGGCGTCCACGAATGTCCTCCCGAGCAAGCGCTGTCTGCGGGTCGCGCACACGGCGCACTCTGTGATTACTGAGTCTATGAGACTGGGCTGATCACAGATCTGAGTAAGCAGATGATCCTGGCCTCTATACCACATGATCAACTGTCAGCCATTGATGGCTGATCACGTGATGTAAACAGAAGCTCGGTAATCTGTATTTTTTTTCTCTCACTCTGTCAGCGTGAGGGGAAAAAAGCCGATCACTGGCTTCTGTCAGAGGGACATCGGTCCCCCAAACAGAAAGCCGTAGCTGCATTTTCTGTGCCCACCAGTGTCAGCTGCCAGTGCCCACTGTGCCACCTATCAGTACCCACCAGTGCCATCTACCAGTGCCTACAGTGCCACCTACCAGTGCCCACAGTGCCACCTATCAATGCCCACCAGTGCTGCCGATCAATGCCCATCAGTGTCTCATAATCAGTCCCAAAGATCAGTGCTGCCTATCATAGCTTCCAACCATCAGTGCCAACCATTAGTGCCACCCATCAGTGTCAAATATCAGTGCCACCTCATCAGTGCCGCTTATTAGTGCCCATTAGCGCAGCCTATCAGTGCCCATCAGTTCAGCCTCGTCAGCGCACATCAGTGAAGGAGAAAAATTATGTATTTTCAAAATGTTATAACAAACTATGAAACTGTTTTATTTTTTCCAAATTTTCGGTCCTTTTTTGTTTTATTTAGCAAAAAATTAAAAACCCAGCAGAAATTAAATACCACTAAAAGAAAGCTCTATTTGTGTGAAAAAAAAAATTATAACAATTTGGGTACACAGTAGCCTGACCGAGCAATTGTCATTCAAAGAGTGACAACGCTGAAAGCTGAAAATTGGTCTGGGCAGGGAGGGGGTTTAAGTGCCCAGTAAGCAGGTGGTTGGAAAACCCTATTACTGAAGGAAAAAGTTTAAGGAAAACACATAATTGTAAAGGAGAAAGAGAATGTTTGCTGCTCCTGCAGCTCTTTCTGGCTCCTCTTGCTGACCTTCAGGATAATACAGGACTCAGAAGTAGGAAGGAATAGTGAGGAGCTCTGGGGGCAGTGGAGTTCAGTAGGGGGGGGCAGGAGAGATATTTTAATATTTAATTTTAAGATGTAATAGGGTCTCTTTTAGAACACTCTAGAAGACATTCCACTGCTTTGTTCCAGTTTGCTTGTTTTTTTTTTTTATATAATGTGCTGCCTAAAGAAATACTTCTTCACAACTTTCAAAGATCTGTTCAACGTCTTTATGAATACCCCACTATTTATAGCTGAAGCTTGCACTTCACATAACAGGCTGCAGCGCCGTGCAGGACCTTGTGAAATTGTAATTGTAAAACATGTTAGATAGCGGAGATATGATTGAAGTCATTTCTTTTTGTATACTATATAATTACACAATGACATTTTCAAATTAACACATATTTGACATTAAAATTTAAAATAACCCTAGACATTAAGCTCTAATTGTTTTCAGTTTTACCATAGTGAGGCAATTGCTGGATTCCCTACTGAGATGAGACAGTTAAATAAAAATGTTAGAAACCCTGGGTTGTGAGAGAATGTAGTCATATTGGAATTTTTCAGACCATATACTTTTGTTTTCACTCTCTAATTCAAAGGCATTTTCCTCTAGTGATTATAATATTAACAGCTTTCCAAACAATAGTTAGGACCTGTGTCACTAGGTGTTGCCGTTTTGTTATTGGTCTTGGTTTGACATCTGTTTCAGAATCTTCTGAGATCCTTCAGAATTCATTATTAGGTGATTTGACTAGCAGTTGACCTCCTTCTGAACTGCATTTTACCTACTAAAAGTAGATTTTTCATTTCAATAGACTTGTATGGGAATTCAAAACGCACCTGGAGTGATCAAAGCTAGTCAGAACAGGCATTAAAGAGGTTCCCAAATGATACAGATTTATTTTATGCAAAAATATTTGACAAATGCGTTTGCTAGCTGTATAAACTGCTGTGTAGCCAGAAAGCTCTGGATGCCCTGGTCTTCTAGGGATGAAACAGCTGACTTGCCTGGTACAGCTATAGTTAGACCCTTGGTACCTACCTGTCTTCATTCCAACTGCTGTTTGTATACAATAACTTTTCCTATTGCTACCTGGCACACTTTATGCTTTTATTAATTTTATATATTTTTACATGTGTAAATATTTTAATTGGCATTGGCATCATGTGGTAGTATAAAATATTCTACTTGTTGTGTTATGTTTAATTTACTTTTTAATAGATTAAACCTTGTGTGACATATTAATCAGCTTTTGTCATGCAATACAAGATAGTAGAAGTAATTCATTTTATAAGACAGATTTACTTTAATGCCACGTACACACGACCAGTTTTGCCATTGGAATTAAGTCCGAAGGTTTTTTCGACGGAATTCTGACGGAATTCAGCTCAAGCTGTCTTGCATACACACGGTCACACCAAAATCCGACGGTCAATAGCGCAGCGACGTACAACACATACGACGGCACTATAAAAAGAAAGTTTAATGCTTCTGAGCATGCGTCAAATTGTTTCCGAGGCGGAATTTTGCGCGTCGGAATTACATACACATGAACGGAATTTCCGACAGAAACTTTTTCCGTCTGAAAAATTGAGAAGAATTGAGAGCATGCTCTCAATCTTTTGCTGACGGAATTTCGGCCAGCAAAAGATTGGTCCGATAGAGCCTACACACAGTCACATTTTCTGAAAAACTCTCATCAGTCTTTTGCTGGCTGAAATTCCGATCGTGTGTATGTAACATTAGTCTAGAAAAGGTATGTACATCTTGGCACTGGCAAGATCAGAGGTGTAACAAAATTCAGCTTGCAGTCGCAGCTAATGTGGAATATCATTTTGACTGTGAAATTACAGCTTGCAAGCTTGCAAACATGTCCCTGACCAAATCTTATAGTGGTCACATATGTTATGATCGTTTACTTGATAATTCAGTGTGACTAAGCTCAACAAATAAGATAAAAAAAGCAAACCAAAGACCTCCTTCCATTCGATCAACTTTGAAGAACTTAGAATCTTGGTGGCCAATCAGGGGAGAGAGGGGGCGGTGTCGGGCTTTGTTATTTTTTATTTTTTTTTAACAAGATTTTACAATCACTTTAACTCTGCCAAGTTGATTAGCCAAAACATTATCTGAATGCTCACTTCAGTTCAATTGAACACATATCTGTGTTTCAGTGATACAGATAAATTAAATTATCATTTTTATTAGATCATTTAGATTTGTGGCTAATAGTCAATCACAAAGTTCAAGACAATGCTGTGGGGGTTATTTACGAAAGCCAAATCCACTCTGCACTGCAAGTGCACTTGGAAGTGCAGTCGCTCTAAATCTAAGGGGTAGATCTGAAATGAGTGGAAGCTCTGCTGATTTTATCATCCAATCATGTGCAAGCTAAAATGCTGTTTTTTATTTTCCTTGCATGTCCCCCTCGGATCTACAGCGACTTTACTTCCAAGTGCACTTTTAGTGCACTTTCAAGTGCACTTGCAGTGCAAAGTGGATTTTACTTTAGTAAATAACCCCCTGTGTGTTGCATTGTTCAACATTTTAATTTGCTTATTTGTGAATGATAGTATCCACATCAATGTCAAATTACCATTATTACTAGGTCACCAATGGCTAACATCAGGCTTACATATAGTTTATGTGGTAAGTGAATGGATTCACAAGGAACAATTTTCTATTGCTAAAATTTTTTGATTTGCCTAAATAAATATAAATATATATATATATATATATATATATATATATATATATATATATATATATGAAGAAATGTGGGTGGGTTACTCCAAATGTTCATCTGGTTCTCAATGTAGAGATCAGTGTCAAGGTGGACTCCCAATATTCCACCAATATCCAATAGAAAAAACGACGGGACACGTTCTCCAAAGCAAAATATATTTATATCTAATGCTCTTCAAGGCATAAAATTGTTACATGCCAATATATACACACACACACATTATAATATATATATTATATATATATATATATATATATATATATATATATATATATATATATATATATATATATACACATACATACAAAGTGATGACAGGATCCAGTAGCTGGACAGCATATTTAGTTAGCGAAGGTGTACAAAAAGATATGCAACCTGTGTGAGCAACACTTATGGCAACCATCATAGAGCAGAGAACATAGCACTGCAAATCCTGAGAACTGCAGCTATTTGACTATCCAACATAGTTGTTATTTTTCATAGATGCATGAGATAGAGGTAATTGTCATGGCAGTTAGCAATCCTAACAGACAATTTCTGACTAGTCTTAAATACTCGAATAGTAGGGAGAACATCTGTCAACAATGACTTACCACTTGGTGGTTAACATTTGCAGTAATAAACTTGCCATCGGTCATCATATTTTTACTTCTTGATATTTAAAAAAAAATGCATAAACATTTTTTAACAACCTAAATTATAAAATATACAAATACCGTTGATAATGCAGGAGTTTGGACCAACTGAATATTTCCGTAGAAATGTAAAAGTGTTTTATGTGCCAATATATCATGCTGTCACAGGAAAAAATACCCAATCTGAAAATTTCCACGGCGAGAAAAGTATGAAGGTTATTTTGTATTCTCAGAAGCACTGTGTTCGTGAATAATAAATATTATTTACTTTTGGTGTGAATTAAATCATTTGGGGGAGACGCATGTGGTTGTAAACATGTCAATATGCAGAAGTCGAGTTTCTCGAATACAATTTTGAAGGACCTAAATCTTTAAAATTGCTATTTTATAGTGTAATGGTAAAAAGTAATAAAACAAACACTGTGCAAAAATGTTGAGAAAAGTTACCTGCTTAGTTCTGTAAGTCATATAAATTCTAAGCAAGCTCACTACTGCTAGCAGAATAGTGGTTGAAAAATTGGCTTTTTTGTGTTCTAAAGAAAATATCTACTTCTTTTCACATCTATCTTGCTATTCAGGCTACAATGAGCGAATGTGCTAATGAATAACATTTGTTCCTGCTATAGTTTATCTAGATGTAATTGATTTTCCGTTTATTTGCTTCTGGCTGACGTTGAATGAGCTCTTTTATCAGAAGAACTTTTTTATTTCTTTTTTATTTTGAAAGCCTACATTTGTGAATGAACCTGAAAAATAATGTGTCCGTCCTTATTTTATAAAAGTGTCTCTGTTTCATAAAAGGTGTCAAAGTGTAAACTAAGAGTCATGTCTAGCTCTTAGCTGATCAAGGCAGCTGGACAAATGTGGTTAGTTAGACTGATTTACATTATATAGAAGGATTTTTAAGGGATAACAAACTCTTGCTAACCCAGCTCATACATACCCTACACTACTGACCTGAGATCAGTCATTGGCCTCTTCTACTAGCCACCATCAAGGCTGATTCATGAAGTTTTTCAGTCCTTTTTAGTGAGCCAGAAGCCATGACATATAGTTTATGTGCAGCTTATTTCCATAGGCTGTAATAGAGAAGCCCTCTACTTGCAAGCCTGCATGGACATGGCTTTTCTGTAGGTGAGAGATGGTGAAGGAGGGCATCAGTTCATCTCAGGTAATTACTGTTGGGTCAATATGGGACAGGGAGGGCGAGGGATTGTAGACAGCCCCAAGTTGTTTAAAATGTGTGTTATCCTTTAAAAAAAAAAAAAAAACTGCAGCAATGAAAACAAAAACAGCAGTGACATGTTAAACATTTAATTACATGTTCATAGTTGCATAGTAGTTACACAGTTACAAAGGTGTCAATTCACTAACGTTTACTGCATGCAATAACACAGTTATATGACTAATTTGCAGAAATTATTGCATGCAGTAAATAAAGTCCAATGCACAAAAAAAAAAAAAGAAAACGATGATGCAGTATTTACTGCAAAATGAAAAATGTGCCGTAAATATAATTTAAAACCATGCAGTAAAAAAACATGCAATATTTATCACCGGGATTTTGCTGGCAGTATCACATGCCATTTGTCAAAAAAACAGCGTGGGGGTTCCCTTCCCCCAATTGCTGGTTGCTGCGGAGCGAGCCAGGAAGCCGGCCACCGCTTTCTTAAAGTATGCTTAGCAGGCCCTTCGTGTCTGGTATGGATTTTAAGGGGAACCGTACTCCAAAATGTAAAAAAAAAAAAACATGGTGGGGTCCCCACGAAAATCGAAATTACTTTTTGACACTTTTTTGGTAAATGGGTAGGGGTACTATATACCCCATACTCATTTACATAGGGGTGGCCAAGATCAGGACCCCCACCCCCCAAAAAAACAGCAACAATGAAGACTTTGCACTTGATCACCCCCTAGTGTGAACCCCTTCTCTGCCAGTGACATTTACACAGTAATCAGTGCATTTGTATAGCTCTGATCGCTGTATAAATGTCAATGGTCCCAAAAAAGTGTCAAAAGTGTCCGATCTATCTGCTGCAATGTCCCAGTCCCGCTAAAAATCGCAGATTAAAGCCATTACTAGTACAAAAAAAATATATATATAATAATAAAAATGCCACATATCTATCCCCTATTTTGTAGACACAACTTTTGCGCAAACCAATAAATATGCGCTTTTTGAGATTTTTTTTACCAGAAATATGTAGAAGAATACACATTGGCCTAAACTGATGAAGAAATTAGTTTTTTTTTACATTTTTTGGGGGGGATATTTATTATAGCAAAAAGTAAAAAATATTGTGTTTTATTCAAAACCGCAGAGGTGATCAAATACCCCCAAAAGAAAGCTCTATTTGTGGGAATAAAAAGGAATTCTGTTCTTTTTGTTTGGGTACAACGTCACACGACCACGCAATTGTCAGTTAAAGGGAAGCAGTGCTGTATCGCAAAAAATGGCCTGGTCATTAAGGGGCAAAATCTTCGAAGGCTGAAGTGTTTAACTCTTTTTTTTTTTTTTTTTTTTTACTTATCATATGCAATATATCTATCTATCGATGCCAGAAGCTCAGAGGCCCCATTGGGCTCTTGGCACCCTCAAATATTGTGCCCAGCAACCCCTTAGGAGAGTCCTATCCTTTAAGACCTCAAGGACATAGCTATAGCTATGACGTCTAGATAAACAAAGGACTTTACTGCCTGACTGAATAACGATTTATCCAGGCAACATCACCATCTGGCAAGTAATTTGGATAAAAATTACTGTATACAGTTCAACCACCTCAATCAGATTTGTATTGAAACAATAAGTATATGGCACTGTTATGTATTGTTTTAGAATAGCAAAGATCTCAATTTAAGAGAACTTAGACTGTAGATTAAGCATAAAAAATGTTTAATAGATATACAGGGGGTCCCCTACTTACAAACATCCGACTTACAAACAACTCCTACTTACAAACAGAGGGAGACAACAGGAAGTGAGAGGAAATCCACCCCTAGGAAGGGAAATTCACTCCTGTAAGAGTTAATATGGGAAAAAGGTGTCTCCACTGATGCTTTATCACCAGTCCATGCTTCCCTAACAACCCAAAATTTTCAATATCAAATTGTCATTGGGACAGAAGGTGAAGTGAAATCTTCTGAACAGGGGCACAGACAGCAAAACAAATGTTACAGGGGTGATAACCCTTCTCTATGTTATCTAAAAAACTTAAAAATAGATTTTTTGGCTGGAGCTTCACTTCAAAAATGTACCTGTTCCGACTTACAAACAGATTCAACTTAAGAACAAACCTACAGTCCCTATCTTGTTTGTAACCCGGGGACCCCCTGTATCCTACTTATATGAATAAGTTCTGCCTAAAGCTCACTTTGATATAAACCTTAGGTACAGTTTCTTGTGGGGTGTCATTTTCCCATTTGTCAGCAGAGATTTGTGACCCTGCTTTACTTCTGCTAACAGATTGAAATGTATATGCTTTCAATATTTTATGTAAATCTGCTTCCAAGACAAACAGAATTTTTTTTATATAAGATGGGCTTTTAAATATTTCATATTGACTTCGGAAAACAAATATTATACACAAATAGCCCTGATGAAGAGGACACAGTAATTGCCCGGAAACACGGTGGATATCCACCTCAGTGAACAATAAACATATCTCTGATCAAGCTTGATCAACCTGATTTTTGTCATTAGGGTTCACCTATCCAACATGGAGTGTAATATTTAATGGTATTGCTTTTTATTTTAGTTTCAGGCCTTCTGGTGTCAAAGGCTGTTTTTGTAACTTATCTTTAGATTATCAAACTTTCACTTTCTATTGTATAGGGAACAAACACTCAATATGCAATCATTCACAATCACTCAGCCACTCTTCTTACTAAGAGTGCTTTCACATTGGGGTGGAGGGTCCGTTAGCGGTAAAGCGGTTTAAGCAGCGCTTTGTGGCCGTTAGTGGGGCACTTTTACCCAAAGAAGGGGTTAAAAGCTCCCGTGTTGCATCACTTCTGAATCGCATTTCGGGCACTTCGGAAGCGCTGCTCATTCATTCCAATTGGCAGGGGTGGTGAGGGAGCGCTGTATACAGTGCTCCCTCACCGCCCAAAAGATGCAGCCTTCAAGACTTTTTTCCCCTCCCACAAGCGCACCACCCCAGTGTGAAAGCATTCATGCTTTTATACTGTTGAGGCATGAGACGTAGTTTTAAGGTGCTTTACATGCGCTATTTTTAGCGCTAAAATGCCTGAAAACTGCCTCATTGTGAAAGGGGTCTTACTATTGACATGAGATATTAGCCACACAGAGATTACATTGCTTTCAGTGATTCTGCCAAGAAATCATATGGCAAGGAGACTAGACTAGACTAAGCTAGACTGAGAAGCAGTGGTAAAGAAAAGCTAGTGTGTAGCCCTGCAGAACACAAAGCATAATCTGCATACATGATAAACCAATGGCTCCTATATCCCCTTGTGTACATTTAAGTTATACTGTTTTTAAGACATCAAAATGCATAGTATTATTGATAACATTAATTATATCTTATTGGTCTTTTTTACATATTATATATTGAAATTATTGACAAGACTATACTGTCCCTTTCACTGAGCTACAATGATTGTGTCAGGAACTATGAATCAGACTGAGACAGAAAATGCAGTAAAAATCACACATTTATTGTAATAGTAAAAATAGTACAGATCAGGAAGCCAAAATGGGTAATCAGACGAACCGGTGACCAGAAAGCCAGAGAACAGTGTAGTCGGAAGCCAAAGATCAGAATCAGGAACCAGAAGTCACGTCAGCTGGGCAAAGTCTTTAACAGGAACTCAGCAGAGACATGAAAGGAATGAACAATGCAGTTTAAATAGCAAGAAGGGGCTGGCTGTAGGCTGGACTGACAAGCAGCTGATGATAACCAGGTGAGCCATTGTGGAAACAATGAGTCTTTTGACAGATGAGCAGTCTGGGCACTGAGAAAAGAGCTCCTAAGAGCCCAGCCCTGATAGTACCCCCTCCTCAATGACCCCTCCCCCTCAGGGGGCACCAGGTTTGAGGGGAAAACGTCTATGGAAAGCACGGAGGAGGGCAGGAGCATGTATGTCTGAAGATGAGACCCAAGAGCGTTCCTCTGAACCGTAACCTCTCCAGTGAATAAGGTACTGTATGCGCCCACTAATCCTACGGGAGTCAATGATAGATTGTATCTCATACTTCTCATGTTTGTCAACTTGAACCAGTCGAGGACATGGTACTAAGGTGGTAAAGCGATTGCACACCAAAGGTTTTAATAAGGAAACATGGAATACATTAGAAATATGCATGTTGGAAGGAAGGTCTAATGCATAGACCACTGTGTTTATCCTACAGAGAATGCAGAAAGGCCATATATACTGTGGTGACAGTTCCAGTGAAGGAACATGGAGTCACAGGTTATGGGATGACAGCCATACCCTCTCTCCAACTTGGTAGGAAGGCACTGGTAGGCGTCGGCGGTCAGCATGGAGTTCTTTACCTGTCACTGGCACATCGCAAGGACTCTTGGACCTGCACCCAAATGGAACAGATCACAGAGATGCTCATCTAATGCAGGAATTCCTTGAGTAACAAATGTGTCAGGCAACATGGATGGCTAGAACCCATAATTCACCATAAATGGAGACAATCGGAAAGCGGCATTGATGGCACTATTTTGAGCAAACTCCGCCTAAGGTAAGAGGTCTGACCAGTTGTTATGGTGTCAGAAATATAGCAACGTAGAAACTGCTCCAAGGCTTGGTTGGCTCGTTCTGCGGCCCCATTGGACTGCGGGTGATATGCCGAGGAGAAGGAAAGCTGAATTCCCAACTGTGCACAAAAGGCTCACCAGAACCTGGACACAAACTGGCTGCCCCTGTCCGAGATGGTAACCTTAGGTAACCTATGTAACCGAAAGACCACCCGAGCGAAAATTAATGCCAGTTCTTTGGATGTAGGCAACTTTTTAAGCAGAATAGAATGAGACATTTTCAAGAACCAGTCAACCAACATAAGAATAACTGTTTTGTCCTGGGAGTTGGGTAACTCCACAAAAAAAATCAATAGACAAGTGGGTCCAAGGCCTCTCTCCACTGGGTATGGGTTGCTAGAGGCCCACTGGAAGGTGTCATGGTGTTTTACTCTGAGCACAAATGGAACAAGCGGCTATGAAGGTGGTTACATCAGCGTGGAGACTAGACCACTAGAATTGTTGAGGCATAGACCATACAAGTTGATTCTTCCATGGGTGCCCAGCTGCCTTAGGAGAATGGTAGGTCTGGAACAAAGCAGTGCGGAGATTCTCGGGTACAAAGCAGTGGTCACAAGGTTTTTCAGGAGAAGAATGGATCTGAGCAGCAAGAATTCTCTTTCTAAATGTGAAGTGAGACTAGTGCGAAGAGTGTCTAGAATGTGATTTGGAGGTATCACAGGAGTAGGAACCGACTCCTTCTTGGAAGAGGAGGAAAACTGCCGCGACAATGCATCAGCCCTTACATTCTTAGTACCGGC
The DNA here is from genome assembly GCA_028564925.1 of Lithobates sylvaticus. NCBI lineage: Eukaryota > Metazoa > Chordata > Amphibia > Anura > Ranidae > Lithobates > Lithobates sylvaticus. The sequence goes on from CM053031.1 coordinate 85,128,993, forward strand.
TAAGAATGAGACTGTAATTGAAGCTTGACAGAAAAAGGGCCCATTGTGCCCTTCTGGGAGATAAGCATTTTGCCTCAGACAAAAATGTGAGATTCTTATGGTCAGTCAAAATGAGGACCTGCACAGTGGTACCCTCGAGGAGAGGCCTCCATTCCTTAAGCGCTAAAATGATAGCTAACAATTCTCTGTCCCCAATCTCGTAATTGCATTCTGCAGGAGACAATTTCTTAGAAAAGTAGCCACAAGGATGCATAGCGCTCTCAGAGGTAGGACATTGAGACAGGAGGGCGCCTACTCCAGTCTCAAATGCATTAACCTCAAGAATAAAGTAAGATATAGCACAGGAGCTGAAACAAATGCAGCCTTGAGAGACTCAAGGGCTTTAAAGGAATCAGGAGACCAATTCAGTGAGTTGCCGTCTTTCCTCGTCATATCAGTCAGGGGTTTGACCAGAGAAGAGAAATTATGAATAAACTTCTGATAATAGTTGGCAAGGCCAAGAAAATGTTGCAGCGGATGTAGACCTACAGGTTGAGGCAACTGTAAAACTGCAGATGGTTTCTCTGGATCCATCGAAAAACGAGCAGTGGAAATTACATAACCCAGAAATTTAACCTGTTCGGGATGGAACTCACACTTTTCCAACTTACAATACAGGTTATTTTCTCTCAACCTCTGTAGCACAGAGGAGATGTCTGTGTGGTGGTTCTCTAGGGATCTCACATATATGAGAATATCATCAAGGTAAACCACCACACATTGCTGCAGCATATTTCAGAGGATATCATCCTGAAAAACTGCAGGAGCGTTGCAGAGACCAAACGGGATTTACGAGGTATTCATAATGTCCAGTCCTTTTATTAAATGCAGTTTTCTATTCGTCGCCCTCCTTAATCCTTAATGCCCCTCTCAAATTGAGCTTAGTGAAGACTGTTGTTCCCTTGAGGCAGTCAAATAATTCCGTAATCAATGGGATCAAATAAGCGCTCTTAATCGGAACACGATAGAGACCCCTATAATGTATACAAGGTCTCATGAGGTTCACCACTCTTCTTTTTTACAAAAAAGAAGCCAGCACTGGCAGGAGATGAGGATTTGCGGATGAACCCCCGGGAAAGTGAATCGGCAACATAATCCTCCATGGCCGAGACAAAGGGTAGACCCGGCCATGAGGAGGAATAGCACCAAGTCAATTGCGCAATTATAAAACCGGTGTGGAGGCAAAAAAACAACCTGACCTTTCTTGAAGACATCACTAAATTCACGTTATTCCTTTGGCAATGAGGAAAGTGAAGATGTGCACATGACCTTAATCACTTTCATGTTTTACTGCATTGTGACGACCAAGAAAGAACCTCAGCACAATGCCAATCAAAAGAGAGATTATGCATCTGTTACCAAGGATAACCAATGACCATTGGGTAATGAGGTGAGGAAATGACTTGAAATTGAATTATCTCATTATTAAGAGCCCCATCGACCATGGTCATTGGAGCAGTCTCATGAGTCACATGGGCAGGCTGTAAAGGTCTCCCATCAATAGCCTCAATGGCAAGTGGAGTGACACGAATCTGCAGTGGAATCAAGTGCTTCAACACAAAGGCACTATCTATGAACAGGCCTGCAGCCCCAGAATCGATTACAGCCTGTGTATCGATGGACAACTCAGACCAAAAAAGGGTAACCGGAACAAGACGCTTATTTTTCAGGATAGCTGGGGACGCAAAAATGCCACCTAAGGTCTGTCCCCTACATGACCTCAGGTGCGGGCGCCCCCCTGGACGGGTAGGACAATACTTCAATAAGTGACCTGCCTGTCTACAGTAATTTCTCCCTCCTCCTAAAGCCTCTAACTTCAGCAGAGAGAGGTTTGAAACCCAACTGCATGGGTTCTACTTCACTGGTGGACTCAGTGCCAGGAGGCATGGAAGGTGAGGGAGGCATGGGTGGGAATGCAAATTTCAGAGCCAAGAGTACAGTAGGCTTCCGCAAAGCGCTCCTTAAAGGAAGGTCTCTCTTGGCGTCTGGAATCAATAAGAATGGCAAACGTGATCAACTACTCAAGATTCCTAGGTATGTTTTAGGCTGCAATCTCATCTTTAACCACTTCAGCCCCGGACCATTTGGCAGCCAAAGGACCAGAGGTCTTTTTTCAATTTCGCACTGCACTACTTTAACTGGTAATTGCGCGGTCATGCAATTTTGTAACCAAACGAAATTTGCGTCCTTTTCTTCCCACAAATAGAGCTTTCTTTTGATGGTATTTGATTGCCTCTGTGATTTTTATTTTTTGCGATATAAACGGAAAAAGAGCGAAAATTTTGAAAAAAAAAGAGATTTTCTACTTTTTGTTATAAAAAAAATCTAATAAACTCAATTTTAGTCAAACATTTGGGCCAAAATGTATTCAGCCACATGTCTTTAGTAAAAAAAAATGCCAATAAGCGTATATTTATTGGTTTGCGCAAAAGTTATAGCGTCTACAAACTAGAGTACATTTTCTGGAATTTACACCGCTTTTAATTTATGACTGCCTATTTCATTTCTTCAGGTGCTAAAATGGCAGAGAAGTACAAAACCCCCCCAAATGACCCCATTTGGAAAGTAGACACCCCAAGCTATTTGCTGAGAGGCATGTTGAGCCCATTGAATATTTTTTTTTTTAGTCCCAAGTGATTGAATAAAGACAAAAATAAAAAAGATTTTTTTTTTTTTCAAAAAGTTGTCACTAAATGATATATTGCTCACACATGCCATAGTTATATGTGGAATTGCACCCCAAAATACATTTTGCTGCTTCTCCTGAGTATGGGGATACCACATGTGTGGGACTTTTTGGGAGCCTAGCCGCGTACGGGGCCCCGAAACCCAAGCACCGCCTTCAGGATTTCTAAGGGTGCAAATTTTTGATTTCACTCCTCACTACCTATCACCGTTTCGAAGGCCATAAAATGCCAAAATAGCACAAACCCCCCCCAAATGACCCCATTTTGGAAAGTAGACACCCCAAGCTATTTGTTGAGAGGCATGGTGAGTATTTTACAGCTCTCATTTGTTTTTGAAAATGAAGAAAGTAAAGAAAAAAACATTTTTTTTTTATTTTTTAAATTTTCAAAACTTTGTGACAAAAAGCGAGATCTGCAAAATACTCACCATACCTCTCAGCAAATAGCTTGGGGTGTCTACTTTCCAAAATGGGGTCATTTTGGGGGGTTTTATGCCATCTGGGCATTCCATGGCCTCCGAAACTGTGATTGGCAGTGAGAAGTGAAATAAAAAAATGACACCCTTAGAAAGCCTGAAGGCGGTGATTGGTTTTTGGGGTTCCGTACGCAGCTAGGCTCCCAAAAAGTCCCACACATGTGGTATCCCCGTACTCAGGAGAAGCAACAGAATGTATTTTGGGGTGTATTTCCACATATGCCCATGACATGTTTGAGCAATATATCATTTAGTGACAACTTTTTGTAAAAAAAATATATATATATATTTTTTTTTTCATTATTCAATCTCTTGGGACAAAAAAAAAAAATATTTAATGGGCTCAACATTGCTCTCATCAAATAGCTTGGGGTGTCTACTTTCCAAAATGGG